>JAFFST010000419.1:14670-33285 GCA_022414735.1 Noturus placidus | reverse complement strand
ACTGACTCTAATTTCACCTTCAAATTAACTGCTAATCCTAGAGGTTCACATACTTTCGCCATTCATATATATATATATATATATATATATATATATATATATAGGAAATTTTTCCTCAATAAATAAACGGCCGAGTATAATGTTTTTGTCTCATTTGTTTAATCGAGTTATCTTTGTCTACTTTTAGGACCAAGGATGTTTTAGGTCATATTTTTAGAGAAATATAAAAAATTCTACTGCATTTATTCTAGCACCACTGTATATATCCATATATCTGTGTACAGTAGTATGCTTATTGACTTTAGTCTTTATTCATTCCAAGATTGAAGGAAAGGGTAATATTAACAGTCATCTCCTCGATTATGTTTCTGTGGTCTTCTTCGTTTAATATCGGTGTCTCACTAGTTTTATTAGTGTAATATTAGTGTAATATTGTAATGCACAGCACATTTGACAACATTCACAGTAAGCAAGATTTAACTTGGGCTCTATTTTAGATGGAAAGGAAGTCTGGAAAAATTTATCCATATTAACATTCACCCAACACTTAATTGGCTGCTTATTATACGCCTAATTTGCAACCGTCTTAATCGTCTTTGTACAATATAACTTATGTGATTAAACTAAACTCTTGTCTCAGTGTTTAAGTAACTTTACTGATTGATGGTTTTTACTGAGGGTTTAATTGGCAGTAAGAAGAGCTAGCTTCTCCATTGAGACTGTACCATAATCAGTCTTTTCATACAGCAATAACGTCTATTGGGCTTTACAACTGATTCTGCATCTAAAGCCCACCATCTGCCAGGTTTAAAAAGAATTTATTTTGGCTCACAGTTTTAAATTTCTCATCAAAATGTATTCTTGGAGGTGATGAGCATCTGGGATTTTATAATAACACACTGGCAGACATTCTTACAAGGTGACCTGAGGGAAGATAGAGTTGTAATAAGTTTTTGGACTGAAAGAAAAGCAGTTCAACTTTCCACAGCACTTCAAATGACACTTCATTACCTGGCATGACTTTCACTTAAATTCTCTTTTACTTTATAGACGATATTTAAAATAGGTAAATATGTGATATTTTCTTTCATTCCCTCTTCAGAGAACCTTATTGCTAAGAGGGTCCCATGAAGAACACATCGCAGGTGAAAGCACAGTTGAGGTGTTGCGTCCAAAAAAGTTCAGCATCTCACACATGGGTGGCCCATATGTCTCACAGCGGGATGCCGTTTTTCTGTCCACACTAGCACAAAATTTAATTAGATCTAAGATTTCATTTAAACACTGAGTCAATGCAATGCTGCAGTGCAGTGACGTGCGGTGAGGTTCGTGGCTGGGAGGCACTGACTCTTTTAAAGTCAGATTTACAAACATATGAATTCAACAGAGTAGCATAAATTCACCATTCAACTGGCTGCTTGCACATTGACTACTGGTTAGGTTTCATATCCCATATAGAAATTCTTTGCACACACATAGTTAAGGTACAGATTTGGCTAAAGAAGAACGTTAAATTTATAGTGGCTCAGAGAGAGAGCACGTTTGCTCTGCACCCTTCGTGTGCTCTTAATTTGCCATCACAATTCCACAATTCATACTCATTCAATACAAATAAAAGTATATACAGTAAACAACAAAAAGAACAATGTAGTTTTATTCTTTAAAATAACTTTTTTTTCTTATATTGTTTTGTATTTTTTTTATTGATTATTTATAAAGGGCTTGGGGTTGGTGGTTCGAATCCCGGCCTGGGTGTTCCCATGCTGAAGTGTCCTTGAACAAGACACTGAACCCTAAGTTGCCCACGATGGCAAGCTAGCACCTTGCATGCAGCTCTGCTACCATTGGTGTGTGAGTGTGTCTCATTTGTAAGTCGCTTTGGATAAAAGCATCTGCTAAATGAATAAATGTAAATGTAAATCTTTCTGAATTCTGTTTGATAAGCCAGAAAACACAGTGGATGTCTCCAAATGCCTAGCTAACCCATCATCTTGCTCAGAAAAAGCATGTAATAGTTCTACAAAGATGCCAGGATTAGAAGAGGTCGTACTCTCATTGTTAGCATGAAATGCTAATTGTTGTTTGACTAGGAAGCAAGTTGCATTAATGAGGTCTTTTAAAATCTCTCGGTTTTCCTTTACCTTAGCATTGTGGATGCTAATATTTAGTCTTCGCTGTTCGTTCAAAGCCAAATCTGTACTTGAGCTTCCAAAAGTTTTTAAAGCAATTTGGCTTTGAATGTGAGTAGTTGAACTTTCATGTCTGTTGAGGCTTCTTGGTATATTTTTCAAGTCACAAAATCGCGTTGTAGTCAAGACATTGCCACTCGTTGAGAACAAAAGGCCGGGAAAGCAGAAAAGGCGGTTTCTCGAAGCACAAACACACAGTCAGTGTTTTTGGCTGTACCACTCCATCTGAAAAGAGCGTGTTATCTTCTGTCCCGTCGTTTGAAGCAAATCTTTTAGCTCTGGCATCGGTCTTCCATTATTTATCACTTCCAGTTTGGATTGAAAGTCCAGTTTTGAGAAATGTTTTAGATTATATATATAATCTTCCATTTTTGCAGTCAGGGCAAAAAATAAAAATAGAAATAAACGGACTGATGCTACACTTAACTTTCTCTACTTGACTTTTTTTAGCTAGCATATTACTCATAATGCCATTTGTCTGTAATATGTGAAGATGAACAATAGCAGAACAAGCTCTTATGCTCACACACGCCCCCTTCAGTGATGCAGAGGTACTGGCTGCCTCGCTTCCAGCTTTTTCACTGTGGTGTTATGTCAGATCAGCAAGACTAATATGTTATACACATTCGTAAAATACATGACGAAAGACTATTGAAATTGAGAAGATATAATTAAAGTGTGTGCAAACATTACATTGGTGACATACAGAGAGATCAATTGCACATGCTCAAGTTGAGCAAAAAAAAAAGAGCAGCTCAACCCAGTTTGTGAGGGATTGCGCAATCCGAGAGGAGGCTAGCTCATTGCTGCCTCCCTTCGGGTATTTCCCTATATTTTTACAGGAAAATACACAAATTCAGCGATATTGACTATAAAAATCATTGAAATGATTGGAATCATACAATAATTACATTTCTATCACAGATCAGTGGACAAATATTTATTTATTTATTTATTTATTTATTTTTAATCATTATTAGTTTTTTTTTTTTTTTTTACATTTCATGATGACACAGTGGAGGCACTGCCTCCACTGCCTCCCCTGACCGCACATCACTGCTGCAGTGTATTAAGAAACTCAAGAAACGCTGCAAAAAAACAACTTAGCCATTAAAATATAGACAAATTGATCTAATATTTCTCACTGTGAAATTACAAAAAGACTGTAAAGCCTATTTACAGACATTTTCCTCATTTAAAACTTGTTCTAAATTTGGATATTTCAAGCATTTATTTCTGAAATAGGAGCACAATTATCTTTCAATAGGATAAGGCTAATTAAAATTAATCTTATTTGTATTACAGTGTTATTATAAAAGGAATAACATTGCAAATAAATTTGTTATTTATATATGTGCAATGTTATTATGAAAGGAGCAAGTGAAAAAAATCCTCCCAGAAACTATTTGATTAACATTGTAACAATTATTCATGACATTACTGAATATATGAATAGTGAATATGAATAGCTGGTTTATCTAGTGTAAAATATACTTTATGGAAATATCCTATTACAACATTAAGATGCTTGTACAGGGAAGGAGCCATGCTAATTGCCCTGTTGAGTTATCTTATTTTGCATAATTGAATACTGGGGCCATTGTAAAGCCTCATATCTAGGCTGCAGCTTTGGGATGTAGCTATAATCAGTGAGTTGAGTGTCATTGCAATCAATATCATATGCACAGGTTCAATAAATCATTCCTGCTGCCTAACGATGCAAGGCAATTAACAGCATAGATTGGCTAACGATAGAGGAGAGGTGAGTTGCAAATGAATCAACTGTCAGTCAGTACCTACAAACTGACATTTAGGGACAGGGCAAAAGATGAAAGGACATATCACAAATCTCACCTATAAACCTTACCTTAAACTTACAGGGCGGCTGTGGCTCAGTCGGTAGAACGGGTTGTCCACTAATCGTGGGGTTGGTGGTTCGAATCCTGGCCCAGGTGATCCCATGCTGAAGTGTCCTTTGGCAAGATACTGAACCCTAAGTTTCCCCCGATGGCAAGCTAGCACCTTGTGTAAGTGTGCTCTCATTTGTAAGTCGCTTTGGATAAAATGTATAAATGTAATATTCCAACAATTCTCAATATTTCAACACTCTCAGATCACACCATCTGGCAATGCACCTAGGGGTAGTGCTGGACAACCAACTTTATTTCTTGCCTGATTCAGTCATGCAGGTTTCTCCTTTACAACATCAGAAGTATCAGGCCATTTTTATCTTCAGGTGCTTGTACATGACCCCTGCAATTGATCCAGAATGCACCCACAATGCTTCTTTTCAACCTCCTTATGTTCTCCAAAATCTTTCCATTGCTGCGTTCACTCCGCTGACTTCCTGTAGATTTACCTACTGTACCTGAAGACACTTATTAAAACCTGCGCTGCTCTATGCTTCCTTCAAGCCTCGATCCACTATCCCTCAAGGGATAACAAGGAAGACATGCATCAGGACTCTACCCTGAACCTAGGTGGTGTAATAAACTATCCCTGTTTCTGACGTTCTTCAAATGAAGACTAAAGACCTACCTCTTAGCCAAGCACTTGAATTAGCACAAATTTAATAATTTAAAAAAAAATCCCTTGACTTGTACGTTTTTCTTGCTACACTCCTGTCTAACAAGCAAACAGGGTTTCCGCTTGATCGTTTTCTTAAATCCTGTTTGGACAGAATTAGGTTTCTGGACATATGTCTGTTAAGCAATGCTGCAGTTGGACTGTAGTAATTATGATTGATTCACGTGTGATACGCAATCTTGGTAGAAATGACAGTGATAGCCCTGTCTTCATGGTAAAAATTCCATGCATACAACCTACACAACATTTTCATACATGCTGATTGTTTTGACCTTTATTATAAGTGCATGTTATCGAGGGTGTGGCCCTGCAAGTTATGCTTGATTAAAATTAGGTCACATGACCCTAACATATATGCAGGCTGTACTAGGAATTTAAAAAGAACTAACCCCAAATCCCTAGAAGTGTCACTTCTCTGGCAATGTCCTTGTAAATATTGTCCATATTTTATTGTTTTGTATTTTAAACTTGGACTTGGTGTCAGTGGGAGACGACAGAAAAGAGCAAGTGCTTCCTAGTGTGAATTTATAATGAAGAAAAAGCAAAAAACTTTTATTTAACCACAGGATATAATGAAATCCTTAGCAACACGTCAGTTCAAACAGGATACACTATATACCGTATCATTTGGGGTTATTTCTACTGGTCAGTTTTTACATACTATATAGGTTAAATATAGTGTAATATTTCCAAACACAGTCTGTAAAAAAAAGGACTAAAATCCCAGAGATACTCCAGTGATAATTACATAACCTATCCACCAGTCCATATAGGGTTTTAGACCATGACTTATTTATACCACCACAAGGATGTTTTTGATGGAGACTAGAAAGCAATTCTGTAAGTTGCTCTGGATAAGGGTGCCTGCAAAAGTCTTTAAATATAAATGCAAATGTAAGAGTTACACGATGAGAAGCTAAGCTTAAGCCTCCTTCAATCCATAGTCACACAGCACATCAACAGTATGTGACCAAAATGTGAAAATATTATTTAAGCAGGGTTTCAGTGGTGTTGCTGTTTTGCTTCACGCAGTATCCTCTTGATTAGTTCCTGTCTGTAAACAAGCCTGAAGTGGCACGAGGACAGTTACTGCAGGGTGACTCGACCATACTCAGCTGCACCACCGCAGCCATGGGTGAGCTAAAGAATTTATTAGAGAAGGGACCTGGAGACTGTTAGAAGGCTCCTACTCTGAAGAAGTTCTTACAAAAAAGCAATGAAAACAAGTAAACAAGGTCATTTAGGTCCTGATTTACTATGCAGACAAATAAGGAGATTAATTTGCCTGTGCAATTGACCTTACTGAAAAATCACATACACATGTGCTGATGTGAATAATATAGAGAATAATCCTATATAATAAAAAAAAAAAAAAAAACATAATGTAGTTTGGGTGCATTTCAGCGTGTTATGTAAACACAGGTAAAGTAACACAAGTCAACTAAACACATCATGCAATAATATAAGTAATATCATGTGAAAATAAGTGATTCATGTGAGAAAACCCAATCTGAGAATATGTGAACTGTGGTCAAAAATCACACCTGAACATAATCATCCATGCAGAAATAGCGTTAAACAACGTCTTGCTGTGTGATCCAGAAACACAAACACACTCAGCCTCGCTAGTTGCTGCTATTTAATATATTGTTTTGTTAGTAAGCTATAATAGTTACGCAGATAGATAAGGGTGGCTGTGGCACAGTTGGTAGAGCGGGTGGTCCACCAATCGTAGGGTTGGCGGTTCGATTCCTGGCCCGGATGACTCCACATGCCGAAGTGTCCTTGGGCAAGACACTGATCCCTAATTTGCTCCCGATGGCAAGCTAGCACCTTGCATGGCAGCTCTGCTACCATTGGTGTGTGAATGGGTGAATGAGACACAGTGTAAAGCGCTTTGGATAAAAGCGCTATATACGTGCGCCATTTACCAAGAAAACAATTGTGCAAGTAATACAATAGCCTGCATATTCATAGCTAGCTCATATGTAAAAATATGTATCTTGTCACAAAAGTTGCCTAGTAGATAACTAGCAAGCTAATAAACTAGCTTTCTGCTGTACTGATGTACTGTATGCTAATTCTCAGCCTCAGACTTGAGCAGAAAATATACATTTCCGTTACTGTAGTAAAGGGTTGATGGAAATGTTGCTAATGACACTGGAAATGCTAAATCTAGGACCTTATGTTGACCAATCAATCAGTGCTTTCTTAACTGCAAGGCCCCAACTTGTAAAAAGTGTCTCAAAAGTGTTTCAAGTACTAATCATTAACTACTAATCATTTACTAATCTTTATAGTTATGTCTTAAGAGCAAGAATTGCTTTGAATTTTAATGACACCATTTTCTATTTAGACCAGAAAAACCTCTTTTCGTATGAGAGGCCAATTCCCTCATAAGGCAGGAACTTTATAATGGCATTACAACGAGAAGGTCCACATTGCTTTAAAGCAATCATTCTCAAATAATGCGAACATATTTTCATTTAGACTATGAGACTTGAGTCTATCCAGTCCAAATGTACATTCACATCCCGCAAGCTCCCTGGTGTAACAATGTGACAGACTGGCCTCTTTCCATGAACTGATTGATTCTTACAGACTTAAAGAGTCACACAGGGCAGTAATGTACATGCTTGATATGAGACCTGTATCTGTACTGTATCCTCCTTATTTTTCCATTCATCCATTTATTTATTGCTTAATGAATCTATTTCATCCCATTGCAGTCGTTGCTGCGCTCTAAAAGAGTTGATGACTAAAGTGAAAATTATCCATGAAAATATAAACTGTCCACATTTCATAGAAACATTTTGATGTGGATTATGTAACTGTTCACATGCCAGGACCTTTTTGCAACCACCAGAGAAGAAAATACTTGCATAAAAGAAAGTAAATACGACATGGCATAATAAAGATCCCACTACCATATTTGGTACATATAATCTTACAGAGGTCTATAACATTTTAGTAAGATTTTCAGAATGGATACATTTATATCATCCTTACAAGAGATTTAAACAGGAAGGCAGTCACAGTTCGTACTAGTACATACAGGATATGGAAATGTACAGTTATATGAGGTGAAAATAAGTAAGGAATAAAACACTTTGCTGTAGGTGTACAGTTCTAGCAAAATGAGCAATAACAGGGTGGTGTGATGTGGCTTGATATTTATTTAATTATTTCCTACAAAAATTAAATCAAGCCAATACAATGTATGTACACTATATCTCTCTATCTTTCACCGATTAGTCGAGACCGACCTTCGGTCACTTTATGCATCATCACTCTCCACGTATTTCATCGACGTGATCCACAAAGCATTTCGGCAAAAGTAGTGGGGTAGTTTGCCATTGCTTTCCCCGCCCCTCCCCATTTATCCGGGCTTGGGACCGGCGTGTAGCTGCTGCCAGACACACGGCCGGGTATACACACTCACACTCCCATTCATACACTACGGACACTTTAGACATGCCAATCAGCCTAACATGCATGTCTTTGGACTGGGGGAGGAAACCGGAGTACCCGGAGGAAACCCCCGACACACGGGGAGAACATGCAAACTCCACACACACATGGCCCTGGCGGGACTCGAACCCTGGACCCTGGAGGTGTGAGGCGAACGTGCTAACCACTAAGCCACCGTGCACCCCCTGTACACTATATGGGCAAAAGCATTTAGACACCTGACCATCATACCCAAAAGTGCATATAGAAGATCCCATTCAACAGTTCGTCCCCTCTGTCTTTGCTGCTATAACAGCCTCCATTCTTGTGGGAAGACTTTCCACTAAATTATGGAATGTGGCTACGGGCAAGGCTTTTGAAGTTGTGAATACCCCAAGAGTGGGCATTCACAAATGTGTTGGATCTTCTCATAAACATGGTGAAACAGTGAACATGACCTATTTTTCTGTCCTGTGATCTTGAAGTGACTATATACAGGGGAAAAATATGAATGACATCTCTGAACATCTGAATTCTGGCTGATAGGGAAAAAAGTCATATTGTTGACAGGTGTGTAGTGTTAGTTGAATGAAGGTCAAATTGGAGGTTTGATTTCACCCTCTCCCTACCATCATTTCCAACCTTAAAGCTTCACTGAGCTTACTCATTATCTTGAAAAGCTGCCATAACTCCTGCACCATCTGACCCTGTGCATTTTGTGTTTACCCCTGCTGTCTATTGAGGATTGATTGCTGTATCCATGCTTGTTTTGAGCATGAGTTCTGTACTTATGTGCCATTGCAGATTAATTCTCTTCCGCTATAACTATAATGGCAGTCAGGCAGAAAATGATTTTGTCTGCACTGCCAAGTGTCATAAAAAAGCATACCTTAATACTTCTTCATGCCTTTTGTATAGGCATCCTTACATTTATAGTCAGCAGTAGAATTATTGCCTACATGGGCAAACATGATTTTACAAACTGAGCAATATACACAGTGATTTAAATTTTCCATTCAAACACTGCACGCATGTAAATTCCCTTTGAAATCCATCACGATGTGGAAAAACCAAAGGGCGTTCAACACAAGACAGATGGTTGTTGACCTACACGCAAGTAGTCATCTAATGGATATAAGTACAAAAATTCTTCTTTAAAAAAAAACACATTCTGTTATATAAGGTAAAACATTCCAATGTTAGGACAAGTTGAAAATTTACCAGGAAGTGGTACATAAGCATATTGTGTTTTCCAGCTATGTTAAGCTGGCTTTTCACCTCCTGCAGTGCACAATATAATTATAAGATTCAAGGAATCTGGTAAAATCTCGGTGCGTAAAGCGCGAGGCCGAAAACCACCTCTGAATGCGCGTGATCGCCAATCCCTCAGACGTCACTGTCTTAAAAACCTTCACAAGTCTGTAATGGATATCCTGACATGTTCTCGGGAATACTTTAGAAAACCGTGGTCAGCGACACCATTCGCCGCTGCATCCACAGATGCAAGTTAAGGCTTTACTATGCAAAGCAGGAGCCGCACATCAACACTGTCCAGAAATGCTGCCGAATTTTCTGGGTGGAATTGTGTTTTGTGTCCGACGAGTTAACATTTCAAATAGTTTTTGGGCAAAACAGCTGTAGTGTTCTCCGGGCCAAAGAGGAAAAGGACCATCCAAGCTGTTATCAGCGTCAGGTCCAAAAGCCAGCATCTGTCATGGCATGGGGGTGTGTCAGTGCCAAGGGCATGGGTAACTTACACATCTGTGAGGGCTCCATTAATGCAGAAAGATATGTACACATTTTGGAGCAACATACGCTGCCATCCAGGCATCGTCTTTTCCAGGGATGTACCTGCATTTTCCATCTGGACAATACCATATGCCAAAATTAGTGAGCACAGGCCTATAAACGCTATTAAAACAAAACTAGCCAGCATCTCCATATTTAAAAGCTAAAATTCACTTACCGCATGTCTTATGCATTGTATATATTTATTTATTTATCTGTCTTTTTCATGAGGAGTGCGAATAAGTGCAATGTTTATTGTATGTGTTTTACAGTCTGGAAACTAGGCACCACCGCTGCATTCACATGAATGCAGACTGATTTGAACAGACTGTTTCTCCCCTCTGGGGCCTGTCATGTTGACTCCTCAGCTCTACTTACTGATGTGGTCACTGGCTTTCTCTGAGCCTGAAACACTCCAAATTTGACATACACACTCCAGTAAACTGCATGTTCCAGCTCACTTCTCAGTCAGTATGAGTAAGTCTGAACAACATAGCTATCAAAAGGACAAGAGTCTTCACGTGATTACATAATGGAAAAATTTGAATGTGAAACTCATAAATACCAAATTGGGCAAGTAACTATGAATGCAATACAAGGATTGAACTAGAGTCATGTGGAAAAAATAAGTACACCCCATGGAAATTGTTGGTTTTTTTGACATTTTTGGACAAGCAAACAATGAACAATGGTCCTCTTTGAAACTATAAATACAGTTGATACACTATCAAATGACACATTTTGTAGGTGGAGTCATGAATGTGGGATTTAGGTGGAAGCAGGCGCAGACTTGCGTTTTAATATTTATTGAAAACGAAGAACAAAACAACGACACGAAGACACTAAGACTAATCAACATAAACACTATGGCAGGAAACAAACACTATGGCATGAAACAAACACTAAGGTTACTATACAGAAACACCGTGACACAGAGACATGAGTCTAAACAACAAAAGACAAAGTCTACGTGAAAACAAAGACTATATATACACACATACATCAGTGCTCATTAACCACAATGTGAAACAGGTGCAGGAAGACATGTGACTACTAGTGAACAGTGGCTGCTGGGACATGGAGTCTACCAGCAAACTGGGGTGGAGACACACAAATCTGAAAGGACAAAGTGTACTGACCAATCAGATTTGAGAATTAAACAGCAATGTGAATTAGTTTAGCTATTACATCAGCTCTAGCTAATGTGCTTGTACAAATGTGCTTGTTTATATTATACTGTATTTATATGTGCTTGTATACAGTGGGGGGGGGGGGGGATTATTTGATCCCCTGTTGATTTTGTACGTTTGCCCACTGACAAAGTCTATAATTTTAATGGTAGGTTTATTTGAACAGTGAGAGACAGAATAACAACAAAAAAATCCAGAAAAACGCATGTCAAAAACGTTATAAATTAATTTGCATTTTAATGAGGGAAACAAGTATTTGACCCTCTCTCAATCAGAAAGATTTCTGGCTCCCAGGTGTCTTTTATACAGGTAACAAGCTGAGATTAGGAGCACACTCTTAAAGGGAGTGCTCCTAATCTCAGTTTGTTACCTGTAATAAAAGACACCTGTCCACAGAAGCAATCAATTTATCAGATTCTAAACTTTCCACCATGGCCAAGACCAAAGAGCTCTCCAAGGATGTCAGGGACAAGATTGTAGACCTATACAAGTCTGGAATGGCTACAAGACCATTGCCAAGCAGCTTGGTGAGAAGGTGACAACAGTTGGTGTGATTATTCACAAATGGAAGAAACACAAAAGAACTGTCAATCTCCATCGGCCTGGGGCTCCATGCAAGATCTCACCTCGTGGAGTTGCAATGATCATGAGAACAGTGAGGAATCAGCCCAGAACTACACGGGAGGATCTTGTCAATGATCTCAAGGCAGCTGGGACCATAGTCACCAAGAAAAGAATTGGTAACACACTACGCCATGAAGGACTGAAATCCTGCAGCGCCCCTGCTCAAGAAAGCACATATACATGCCTGTCTGAAGTTTGCCAATGAACATCTGAATGATTCAGAGGACAACTGGGTGAAAGTGTTGTGGTCAGATGAGACCAAAATGGAGCTCTTTGGCATCAACTCAACTCGCCGTGTTTGGAGGAACACCATCCCCACCGTCAAACATGGAGGTGGAAACATTATGCTTTGGGGGTGTTTTTCTGCTAAGAAGACAGGACAACTTCACAGCATCAAAGGGACGATGGACGGGGCCATGTACCGTCAAACATACAAAATCAGCAAATACTTTTTTTCCCCATGTGTTTATATTATATTTATATGTGCTTATATTAATGTGCTTGTTTTAATACATTATCAATTTAATACATTAACAGCTCATTCACAAGGACTTGTATGGCGGATGCTCCATATAATCGAAGACTAATAATAAACAGATTTTAAAAATGTGCTGTTATTTAACAATGAATTATGTATCATTGTTGATATGAATTATTATGTGTCTATTTAATACTTTTGGACAGTGTCTCTAGTGTCAGTGCTTGTAAATGTCAGAGGTTAAAGCTATTTTTTCTCGTGTCTTCCTGTGATGAATAAGCCATGCAATTGCTTAATCTTCTAAACAATAAAAATAAAATTAATCTCTATCACATCCTCCATTGTTCCCTTTTTTTGGTTTCTGAAAGAACCATTCAGGGAGCACTCACCTCAAACATAATAGCCTTGATAGACATGACCTCATCAAATTCAACGCGATCTTATTCATAAGGAAACCAAGCATGCTCTAAAACTGTCTGACTTCAAGAACACTCATTATACATTATCCATATTTTACGTCACATTTGAAGTGCTCCACGTTTTAAACCCAACTTTGTACTATACATCCGCCACTCAGACTTAAGTGGAAAATGAACCAAATATATTTCGCTCACTCTAATCATTGAGTTTATAAGTATCATATATGGTATATAGCATGGCAAGGACAGGCTGGCATCAGAAATCAAAAGATCAGATATGATGACAGCACTAGAAGATGCACAGCTTTTACTGTGTCTGTTTGATTTGACAGCAATCAAAGCAAGAGGAAACGTGTCATCTCAGGCAGCTGAAGATACTCCCACCACAACTCAAGGCTGAAAAGAGAAAAGAGGATGACTGTCAATGAAGATCTAAAATGTACACCCGGACACACTGAAAAAATAAATAACACCATAAAAAATACATTAAATGACCCTATAATTAACCCTTTATTATAACGGATAGACATCTGCAGTTCACACCTATACACACACCTACACATGTTATTCTATTTAGTACAGATGGACATGCCTGATGTGTATATTATTCAGGCCAAGGGCTCCCAAGGAAACACATATACACACATGCAAAATGACAATTTTGTCTTCCGGTTTTCATATTTGTGCAGCAGAATTATGAGATATTAGCAAACTTGTATGAATGAAAGTAAATCATACACAGCGCTGCATTGTTTGCCTTATCGTTCGAGTCAAGCTTCACTCCAAATCAATCACGAGTGCTCACTGAATGCTCTGATGGCAATGAAAATGATGTAAACCAAATGCTTTCACACTCAGATCTGAACATCTGTGGGAGATTTTACTAGAGACGTGTGAGACAGAGCTCTCCACACCACCATACAACACCAACTGAGGGTAAAATTACGCCCAAGGCCTTCCTAGAACACTTTATGTTGGCTTTTCCTTTCATTTGTCACCCATTTGTACATGGTAGCTTAGTGATTAAAGCAACCAAAAATGAAATAGTGTGACACCAAAATATGTGCTGTTACACATGAGGAAGAAAAGAAAATAATCTTGGTTAGTAAACAAAGGTTTGTGGGTTCAAATCCTTAATGGAAAAAAAAATCACACATTTCAATGCATGCAGGCTGAATAAAAACTCAACAAATTTAATTGAAATGATTCATTAGGACATGTTTTTTTTCTTCATCAGCATGGTTTGACAATTACAGTGGTGTGAAAAAGTGTTTGCCCCTTCCTCATTTTCTGTTCCTTTGCATGTTTTTCACATTACTAAGGTAAACACCTTCATTTACAAATTGCATTTTGTGTTTACTTGTGTTGTCCTTGACTATTGTTTAAATTGGTTTGATGTTCCGAAACACTTAAGTGTGACAAACATGCAAAGGAACAGGAAATGAGGAAGGGGGCAAACACTTTTTCACACCACTGTACACATTTATAACATTTTGTATGAAAATTCACAAAGGTTAGGTCAAGAGTTCAGGCTAGTGACGGAGGTCTATCAGTTTGTTTTCACGGCACACACTGGGCCCCTTAATATCATCTGAGCATCATTTAAATGCCACACCCACATCTGAATATTGTTGCTGACTACCATACATGCATCTCTTTACAGCAACAATTCACCTATCTATTAATAGCTACTTCTAGCATGATAACGCAACATGCCACAAAAATTCATCTCAAACTGGCTCCATGAACATGACAATGAGCTCAGTGTACATTAACAGTATTTCATGTATAACTATGTGAGTGACATTCTTTTATAACCTCTAGATTGGATTACCGATGTGTTGCTATCTGGCTGCTCTGACTCTTTAATAATATTTAGATCATTTTTGTATGTTGCAGCTTGCATCCTTGCAAGGAAAAGAAATTCTGATCACATTACTCCAATTATAGAAGGCACCCCACCATGAACTCTCATGGAACTTAGGAGCTTAAAGACAATGTGAAGTCTTACAGTTTGCCCATCATCCATGTGAGTTCTGAGTTTTATTTTTGTTGGTTAAAAAATAAAAATAATTGTCTTGTCTAGCTGTTGAGCTCTGTCATTTTGATATTTTCTGACATTGGCCTGTTTAGCACCCATTTATTTATCACATCCATCCATCTTCAATCGCTTACTCCTTTTCAGGGTCACGGTGGAACCTGGAGTCTATCCCAGGGAGCATCGGGCACAAGGCGGGGTACACCCTGGACAGGGTGCTAGTCCATCGCAGGGCACAATCACATACACATTCATACACTACGGACACTTTAGACACGCCAATACGCCTAACATGCATGTCTTTGGACTGGGGGAGAATGTTTGTTTAAGTGAAGTGTCTAAACTTCACACGTGAATAATGATTAATTATGTCATTTTTATGTAAGGGAATACAGAGCATTCAAAGCTCAGCTTGTGCTTAGTCACATTTGAGTCACTCTTAAACTTAAACTTACATTAAACAATACCAAATCATTGAATTTATACCTTCAGGTTCAGGCTGGAAATTGACATGTTATTCTCTATTTCTTGATACTAAAATATTCTCAGCGTAACATTGAAAACTCTCCCGTCTCCTGCATAATTATGAGCCCAGTCTGAAAAAGCCACCTTAAATAAAGACAAACAATTTCATGATGGAAAAGAAATTGATATGTATTTTCTTTCCTCTCTGAGGTAATATTGCTGGTCTTACCTAGGTGAGATCGAGAGGCAAGCTGACGAGGTTTTTCTGATTTACCAGTCAGATTTTGCAACTGTCATCATTGATCAGCATGAGATTTGGGGAGGAACGGAAATAGATGTGGCTCACAGGAGCGATACACTCAGAGACTGACAATGTGCCCCTGAGACACGCCACTTTTCTCTTCTACACTCAATTTTCTGAAAAGAATATTTGGCAGTGGAGCTATTTCGTGCCTGGATGCCGAATCCGAGATTAGACGGCATGCTGATGTTTATCTTGGCGTGTTCAAGAGATGGATTTCATCACTCTATATTGACATCTCGCTCTCTTTCCTCACTCCATATCAGCAGTAAATCTCCAGCTTCAACTTAAAGCAGAACAATAGCGATGTGGCTGTAACTGATTTGTTAGCCAAGAAAAACATGTGCAATATTTTCTGTGCAGCATCACAACTGAGAAGCAGTGTCTGAGACGCAAGTGTTCCCATTTATGGGGCAAAAAAGTATGCTTTTTAAATGAAAGGACGTGCCTTTGATCTGGAAAATAATTCAAACCCTTTCATCTTGAGGGACTGATAGAAAACTTTTGATTTTATATATTGGTTCCTACTGTGCCATTCTTTCCGTAAAACACAATTGTACCACTCCTTTGTATTTGCAACCTCACAATTGCCACACTCCCCCGAACACATTGCACATTAAATATTAAAGTGTTTGTGTGTAATTACGACACTGATTAAGTAGACTACATGTGCTAGATCTTTAAAATGAGTCCTGACAAGGTAAAGGCAATGAACAAAACAACGTAAGGAACTTGAAATAAAAACACTTGATGTTGTGCTGTTGTAGGATAAAGTGGAGTTACCACACTGAGGTTGATTAGTTTCCTATAACAGCATGTAGTTTATCTCAAGGGTAGGTCTCAACCAGCACACTATTTCAGTAGGTAGTGAATCAGTATATCATGTACATGAGTTCAAGCACTGGTAAGGACTCCAAATTTGGACACTGATACCTGAATTTCCGGTGACATGACTACGTACTCGCATTGTAAAACGTCACCAAAAATCAATAACTTAAAAAAATGGTTAAAATAAAAGTGGTTAGCACATTCGCTTCACACCTCCAGGGTCGGGGGTTTGATTCCCACCAGGGAATGAGTGTGCGGAGTTCTCCCAGTGCTGCGGGGGTTTCCTCCGGGTACTCCGGTTTCCTCTCCCAGTCCAAAGACATGCATGGTAGGCTGATTGGCGTGTCCAAAGTGTCCGTAGTGTATGAATGGGTGTGTCAATGTGTATGTGATTGTGTCCTGTGATGTACTGGCACCCTGTCCAGGGTGTACCCCGCCTTGTACCCGATGCTCCCTGGGATATTTTACATTTTTTTTCAAGCTGAGAGGCTTCAGAAAATATGGCATCATTTCCAATAAGATAACATAGTGCACATCGATGCTCCCTGTGTTTTGTGGTGCATTCTGGGATTTTTTTAGGAAGTGAATGTTCCAGTGCACTGGAAGGATTTCACGATTGAGACAGACCTTAAAATGGCTGACTTCCTGACCAGTGCTTTGGCTACTGAACTAGGGAGATGATTGAGACACACCCGAATTGTTTTACTCCTCTTATATTGCAAAGCTTTACCAATAATAGCCATTTTTATTCAATAAAGAATCATACACTTTTGATCCACTTATAATCGTATTTAATGGTACAAAACAAGTTAGTTCCTGTTATCACTCACATTATGGCAGTTTTTTTCTCTCTCTCTTGAAGTTAATAAGGCAAAAAAAAAATGCAGACTCCTTCCGTGTTAAAGGAAGAAAGAAAGATGACAGTATTAGTCCATTAAAGGACATTGTTATGGGGTCAATTTTAAGACAGTCTTGACCTTTTGACATCTTGTATATAATTCCACAATTGTTCTTTCTGGGTCCTTAAAAATAAAGGCTTTTATAAACTGTTTTGCCAAAATCTGTCATCACATGAAAGTCATTGCGCTGGATGCGGAGAAGGCCTATGATAGAATTGAATGGAGCTTTCTCTGGGCGGTTCTTGAACATGTAGGGGTCGGACAAGGATTTATTAGAAGTGTCCAAATTGGGCCCAATTAGCCATTTTCCCTCCCCGGTGTCATGTGACTTGTTAGTGTTACAAGGTCTCAGGTGTGAAAGGGGAGCAGGTGTGTTAAATTTGGTGTCATCACTCTCACACTCCCTCATACTGGTCACTGGACATTCAACATGGCACCTCATGGCAAAGAACTCTCTGAGGATCTGAAAAAAAAGAATTGTTGCTCTACATAAAGATGGCCTAGGCTATAAGAAGATTGCTAAGACCCTGACACTGAGCTGCAGCACGGTGGCCAAGACCATACAGCGGTTTAACAGGACAGGTTCTACTGAGAACAGGCCTTGCCATGGTCCACCAAAGAAGTTGAGTGCACATGCTCAGTGTCATATCCAGAGGTTGTCTTTGGGAAATAGACGTATGAGTGCTGCCAGCATTGCTACAGAGGTTGAAGGGGTGGGGGATCAGCCTGTCAGTGCCCAGACCATACGCCACACACTGCATCAAATTGGTCTGCATGGCTGTCATCCTAGAAGGAATCCTCTTCTGAAGATGATGCACAAGAAACTTCACAAACAGTTTTCTGAAGACGAGTAGACTAAGGACATGGATTACTGGAACCATGTCCTGTGGCCTGATGAGACCAAGATAAACTTAGATAAACAAGATAAAGTGTGTCTTGCAGTCAAGCATGGTGGTGGGAGTGTCATGGTCTGGGGCTGCATGAGTGCTGCCGGCGCTGGGGAGCTACAGTTCATTGAGGGAACCATGAATGCCAACATGTACTGTGACATACTGAAGCAGAGCATGATCAGTATGCAGTATTCCAGCATAAAAACAACCCAAAACACACCTCCAAGACCACCCATGCCTTACTAAAGAATCTGATGGTGAAGGTGATGGACTGGCCAAGCATGTCTTCAGACCTAAACCCTATTGAACATCTGTGAGGCATCCTCAAACAGAAGGTGGAGGAGCACAAGGTCTCTAACATCCACCAGCTCCCTGATGTCATCATGGAGGAGTTGAAGAGGACTCCAGTGGCAACCTGTGAAGCTCTGGTGAACTCCATGCCCAAGAGGGTTAAGGCAGTGCTGGAAAAT
>JAFFST010000396.1:28894-43295 GCA_022414735.1 Noturus placidus | reverse complement strand
GTGACAAACATGCAAAGGAACAGGAAATGAGGAAGGGGGCAAACACTTTTTCACACCACTGTAAGTCCAGGCGTCGGAGGGGCCAATTGGAATATTTGGTACAATGGTCGGGTTATGGATCGGAGGAACCAAGCATGGATTCCCCGGCGGGATATACTCGATCCCACGCTTGTCAGGGACTTCCACATGTCTCACCCGGGCCTCCCCGGTCCGAGGGCACGTGGTAGGCCTCGGAGGTCGTCAACTCCCGGAGTGAGCCCTTTGGGGGGGGGCTCTGTCATGTCTCGGTCTGGTGAGAACTCCATTTCCCAGGAGGTAACGCACCCTTCCAATATGGCAGCCACGAATAACGCATCCCGCTCATGCATGCGCTCTCTCTCCCCGGAATTCTGAGCATACACCTGAGAGTGATTACAGGCACAGCATAAAGGAAACCCCGGATGGAAACAAACTTCGCGAAGTAATGAAAGTAGACTTAGTTCCGCTAGCATTCTCTGAGCATTTCCCGAACTGTTGTTATAGTATTTCTCGACCCATTTCCGTACCCGACTCCGATTCTCGTTTCACCTCGTTTTTTCCGTTTCGTCCGATCGCCTGACCCACGCCTGTTTACCGACTACTCTCCTGTCCAAATCCCTGTGGATATTTCTGCCAGATCCCTATTGCCCGCGCCTGCGTCCACCTCTACGAAGGTACGTGACAACTATCCAGAATGACAATTTGGAAAGACAATTACTGATTACAATGATGTAGAATTTTGGAGGAATTTATCACAGCAGGCATCTTGAAATTGAACATACCTGAACATACTCAGACCTCAGTTGCTTCACTGTGTCTGCATTTATTTCAAACTACACATGGTATAGCTGTTTTAGAGACACCTGCTGCCTTTTCCGTATGCATGCAATAGTCGGCAAACTTATGGCTTCCACATTGTTGAATGAATGTCTTCATTGCCCAAGATTTGCTGCCAAATGTTTGTAAGGTGAATATCAATTCTGACCCAAACCAAATTGACCCCAGCCCGTTCCTGTTGGTCAGTCAGAATTTTGCCGCTTTGTAATGTCAGATCAGAGAACATGGTCGGAAAAGTGGAACATGGGACCATAGAAACAGTGTCTGATAAAGAATGATGATGAAATTTAGCATTCATAGATAATGTAGTCCAATTGGTTCATGTTCCATGGCAATTGGTGTCAATGGTCATGAAAGAAACTTTCATGAACTTATCATGGAATATTATGTGTCAGTTTCCATAAAACAATATGCAATATGCAACAGTTTCTTATCATTTTGAGCAGTTGTATCAATTGATTGTTAGATCACTTTAATGAAATGAATAGACATCTCAGATGTAACATGTGAATTGCATTTTGAAATGGTCATACTTTGATGTTATTTAGTGTCACTTTGAATGGGCGATTTTAGTTCAATGAACAAATGATCTAAAGATTATGTGTATTGTATCCAAGCAATCATAAAAGGTATTAGACTTTTGAACAATGTGCATTTTGATCATCGGTTGGGAGTTCCCTTTCAAAGGGAACTTAGCGTTACGTGAGCTTCATGATGAGGGAAGCACACTCGGACATGACCGAGATCTGAAGCGTGTGTGGATTCAAGGCTATTTATAGGCCTGCTGTGTTCAGGTGATGTGGCAATTAAGAGCACCGCATGATTATAAAAACAGCACCTGTGAACCACTTAGTCAGCCTTATTATCTTCAGCAAGACTGCATGTCATTCATTTTGTGAGAACACTCACAAACTGACTCTTAATTTCCTCCATTTTTAAAATATTACTCTTCATTTACTGTCACTTTAAAAAATAAGAAAAGAAAAGTGTTTGTAAGAGAGAATTCAGGAAGTGTGTCATGCATTGCCCTCATTTTATTACAGGGGACACACACTTTCTATGTGAAGTGTCTGTGGGTGGAGCATGCCACAGCGGCCCTTGAGGGGGCTGGGATCTTGGCTGAAGGTAGTTGGGTTTCAGAGCCTCGCGGATCTGGGTGGCCACTAACAAGGCAGCCTGGGGATCTCGTATGGATCTGGAAGAGGAGTCGGAGATGAGTGTTGCACTATTTCCTGCTATGTCTTCCAGGTCTGGCTCTCTGCCAGATTTTGTAGTTCACATTGTGACTCCTCCTTCTGTTATGGAAAGCCAAGACACCCTATCTGACTCCGAGAAGCCACAAGGGAGCCAGTTCACCAAAAAACAAGGAGCAGCTATCAAGCATATAAAGACCTGCTTGAAGTGATTACTAGGGCAGTAGAAATACTTAATCTAGACTGACCCGTGGAAGAGGAAATGGATTGTAGCAGGCTGGCTGAGCATATTTATAAACCCGTGGAATCAGATTATTCAGCCATCGTGAATCAACAGCACAGATATTTAGCTATGCCAAATGTGGAGTAGGCGCTTGCGAGCTACCTCTCTCCATCAATGGCAGAAAATTTGGGCCTGATCTGAGAATTATCATCAGACAAAGAAGGAGTGGTCCTGATTGGCCGCAGAGGGAAGTATAAGGGGACGTGAGGTTTTTAATGCAGTTAGCCCAATATTACTGTAGGGCCTCCCCTAGTCAATGTTGTTCCAAGGTTTGGTTTGTGATGATAGATCTAAAGGACACTCAGGTTGAAATTCAAGAAAAGTATGCTTTCTCTGGTGCAGAGGACAACTTTGCTAGGGGTTATATGGATTCTACTACGATGAGGGTGTTTCTGTCCCCAACATGCATATGGTCAGTCCTAACAATTGATCAAGTTAAAGCTGGGTCTGGGCATCCCCTCCAGTCTCTATAAGAGACTGGTATGGCTTATGGCAGCAGCAACCAACGTCATACCATTGGATCCACCATGGGTGGATGAAAAGTCAGTGAGTAATCTAAAAGTAATCAATGCCACACAATGATGCCTACATGCTCTGAAAATTTAGAGGTCCCCCCAGTTTCTAGCCTTGGGTCACAATCTCTGGGCATCTCCTTAACACAAGATGGTAATGACAGATGCCTCCGTCATGCCTGAGGTGCGGTCTTAGACGGCTGTCCAGCTCACGGTCTCTGGAGAGGCCCTTATCTGGAGTGACATATATAAATCACCTAGAAATATTTTCCTCCACAATTGAGAGGTCACCCTGTTCAGGCAGTGATTGCAATGTACATTCCGGGCAAACAGAATGTGGGGGAAGACATCTTGTCAAGGCAGGGGCTTGGGCCCAGGAATTAGAGGCTCCACAAGTGGTGGACTCCATGTGGCTAGGTTTGGCCAAGTGGAAGTGAATGTGTTTGCTCTGAGGAGACAACACACTCCCTGAGGCTGGATGCCACGGTGCGCACAAGGTCACATCTGTATGATTTTCCCCCTATTGCTCTGCTCCCTCTAGTGTTCATCAACAACGTCCACATCTGCTTATTGGCCAGTTCGAATATGGTTCTCAGAGACAATATCCCTCTAATATCCTTAGACCAATCTACAGGCCACGCATACCTTCCCTGGACCTTTCTGAGGTCCTGGAAGGTCTGTCCGGTGTTCCATTTGATCCGGTAGAGTCAGCCTCAGAGAAGCTTCTGACTCTAAAGCTAGCTCTTCTGTTGGCCCTGACATTTCTCAAGCGAGTAGGAGATTTACAAGCTCTCTCTGGTTTCCCCTTGATTAGCCAAGGCCCTCCTATATCCTAGTTCAGATTATATTCCTAAAGTGCCTAAGTCTGCTACCAAGCCGGTAGTGTTGCAGGCTTTCTGCCCTTCTCTGTTCCTTAGACCAGAACAAGAGAAATTTTACCTACTGTGCCCAGTAAGGTTCTTTCTGTACTTTCATCCACCGCTCCGGCCAGTGGCATAAGTTGGAGCAGTTGCTGGTCTGCTTTGGCAGCGACAGTAGAGGTTATACAGTGTTGAAGCAGCGCATCTCTAATTGGATAGTGGAAGAATCTCTATCGCATACGAGGCGCGTGGTCTCGCAACGCCTATGAGCATAAGAGCTCATTCCACTTCTGGGCTTGTCTCTTTGAAGGCTTTATCCCATAGCGTACCCTTATAGGGTGTGTGCTGTGGAAAGGTGGTCTACGCTGCACATATTAATTCGATATTGCAGTCTGGACATGCATTCCACCCCATCTTGCAGTGACGCTCGGGCTTGGATCTTTTGAAAAGGCCATACCCTCAGTATGACGGAGTGAGTATTCTCATTCCCTCTGTGTGAAGCTCACACAACGTTGAGTTACTTTTGTTAAGCATGCAACCCAATTCCCTAAGAAGGGAATGAGATGTTGCGTAGCTTTGTCATACTGGGGCATGCCTGTGAATTCTCTCTTCCGTTTCAGATAATAGTGGTTGATGGTGTGGTTCACAGTGCCATTTTTTTTAATCACGCAACAAGCTTAATTGCCACATCACCTGAACATGGCAGGCTTATATATAGGAGTGATTTCAGACAAACATCATATACTAGGCGCGCGTGAGGGCTCTTCCCACAGCGTGACGCTCACACAACGGTCTCATTCCCTTCTCAGGGAACACTGTTACATATGTAACCCAGACCTATTGTGTCTAGACTTTTGAAAAATTACATCAAGGTTCTGAAACTACTGCAAAAGCCATTGTAAGAAACTGTAAGTAGCCTTATTAAAATGCAATGTTCAAATGTAATGTTTAAAATGCGATAAAGACACATATACCTCATTATGAAATGCAGGAAGATATTCCAGAAAGCAAAATTTGTCAAAATAAATAAATAAAATAAACTGACTAAAGAAGCACTCACAAAAGGACCTCGCTAAAGTTCAGTGTGCGTGCGTGTGTGTGTGCATGTGTGTGTGTGTGTGTGTGTGTACGAGCAGTGAGTGTAAATGGAGACAAATCAATATAAATGATGGAGAGAAGTGGCTATCATTCAGGGGGGAAACAGGTGCAATATCTCTCCCAGATAAGGGAACATCCATCACAGCCAGACCTTAATTTGAGATGTTTAGGCTCCCTTCTGCTGATTTTCTGTGTGTGTGTGTGTGTGTGTGTGTGTGTGTGTGTGTGTGTGTGTGTGTGTGTGTGTGTGTGCGCGTGTGTGTGCGGGTGTGTGTGTTTACGTGTGTGAGAGAGAGGTGAAAAGAAATGGAGCAATACAGGTTAATTGAGAAGGCGTGTGAGCATTGCAGCAGTTTAAGAGTGCTGTGCTGAATGAGTAAATAAAGGGAGGAATCGAAGAGATGAATAAAGAGGTATGAAAGTCATAAATTCTGTCATGATATTCTTTTCAAACTTAGGAACAAACAGGTGTGAAAGTCATCAATTCTGTCATTATCTCCTTTATCAAAAAGGATGTACCAATAATAATCAGTGACAAATCATAACAGGACCGTGATCTAATCGTTATACACATGCTCACACACACACACACACACACACACACAAATGCATACACTCTGGACTTTTAGAGATTATCAGTGTTCAGCGAATTCATTTTATTGGGTTGTTTAAATTTTAAATAGCCTAAGGTAAAGTGAGTTGCAGCACGCAAAATAATCTTAACTATCGATCGGCTTTGGAGGATTTGAGAGGACTGATGTGGCATTGGGTGCAAACCATCTCCTGTAACTTTAGCTACCAAAAGGGAACATTTTCATTCCTTCATCCATCCATCCATCCATCTATCTATCTATCTATGGTGGGGATATTCCATTACATGTTGGAACATGAAATTTGGTCCCCAACAAAATTGTTTTTTTTTAATACCCCTCCCCCAAACGCAGTTCAACAGTTCACTGCAAACACATATAGCTCGCAGACACACACTAAGACAGTTAAAAGCTGTTATAGTCTAACTGCCATCATCACTTTGTGAGCCAGAAAGTGAGACACTCTATCCTGACATTAAAATGGGCAAGTAGAGAGGAAGAAAGTAAAAGAACATAAGTTGATTGAAAGCAGGAAAGGCAAGCAAATAAAATAAGAAAAAGGCAGACCACTGAGATATGGAGTGAAGAGTAAGACATGAACTTGAAAATGATAGGCAGGCAGAGGTTGAAAACTCAGGGCTCATACAAGTGGGGTTTATATCTTCACCCATATCAGTAGCCTCCTCATCATCTCTGTACAACCATATCCTCTACATTCTCTGCTATAGTGACAGTTGATAGTCAGTTACACAAAAAACACGCAGGATTACCCTAGATCTGTTCTACTGTCATCTCTGAGTCAGACTACAGTGCAAGTCTCTGAGAGCAGCTCATGCCTCATTCATCCGTTCATTCAAGGCCATAATGAACTTCATCATTGCCACATTGCCTGTTGGGGACATCTCCGTTGACATAGCATGTATTGAGCCGCTGTACACACTTTGAAAGAATGTTCGCGTGTGCTGTAGATAAGCAGCTCAACTTTTGTTCTTAATAAGAAAGCAGAGAGTGGTGGGTTTTTTCCAAGAAGTTGTGCAGAAATACACTCTTTTCATAAGTATGTGTGGCGTGCTTAGTAGTATAGCATGTCATAGCTTTAACTTTCAGAAATTACAGAAAAAATCAGTTATGTAATGAAAAGGTCTGTGGATTGTTTTACTGCAATGGAATTATATATATATATATATATATATATATATATATATATATATATAAACAGTGCCTTGCGAAAGTATTCGGCCCCCTTGAACTGTTCGACCTTTTGCCACGTTTCAGGCCTCAAACATAAAGATATAAAACTGTAATTTTTTGTGAAGAATCAACAACAGGTGGGACACAATCATGAAGTGGAACGAAATTTATTGGATATTTCAAACTTTTTCAACAAATAAAAAACTGAAAAATTGGGCGAGCAAAATTATTCAGCCCCTCTGAATGATCCAATGTTGACCTAAATGTCTAATGTTGATAAATAGAATCCACCTGTGTGTAATCAAGTCTCTGTATAAATGCACCTGCTTTGTGATAGTCTCAGATGTCCGTTTAAAGCACAGAGAGCATCATGAAGAACAAGGAACACACCGGGCAGGTCCGAGATACTGTTGTGAAGAAGTTTAATGCCGGATTTAGATACAGAAAGATTTCTCAAGCTTTAAACACCCCAAGGAGCACTGTGCAAGCGATAATATTGAAATGGAATGAGTATCAGACCACTGCAAATCTACCAAGACCCGGCCCTCCCTCAAAACTTTCAGCTCATACAAGGAGAAGACTGATCAGGGATGCAGCCAAGAGGCCCATGATCACTCTGGATGACCTGCAGAGATCTACAGCTGAGGTGGGAGACTCTGTCCATAGGACAACAATCAGTCGTATACTGCACAAATCTGGCCTTTATGGAAGAGTGGCAAGAAGAAAGCTATTTCTCAAAGATATCCATAAAACGTGTCGTTAAAAGTTTGCCACAAGCCACCTGGGAGACACACCGAACATGTAGAAGAAGGTGCTCTGGTCAGATGAAACCAAAATCGAACTTTTTGGCAACAATGCAAAACGTTATGTTTGGCGTAAAAGCAACACAGCTCATCACCATCCCCACTGTCACACCATCCCCACTGTCAAACATGGTGGTGGCAGCATCATAATTTTGGGCCTGCATTTTCTTCAGCAGGGACAGTGAAGATGGTTAAAATTGATGGGGAGATGGATGGAGCCAAATACAGGACCATTCTGGAAGAAAACCTGATGGAGTAAGCAAAAGACCTGAGACTGGGACGGAGATTTGTCTTCCAATAAGACAATGATCCAAAACATGAAGCAAAATCTACAATGGAATGGTTCACAAAAACATATCCAGGTGTTAGAATGGCCAAGTCAAAGTCCAGAATCCAATCGAGAATCTGTGGAAAGAACTGAAAACTTCTGTTCACAAACGCTCTCCATCCAACCTCACTGAGCTCGAGATGTTTTGCAAGGAGGAATGGCAAAAATTTCAGTCTCTCGATGTGCAAATCTGATAGAGACATACCCCAAGCGACTTACAGCTGTAATCGCAGCAAAAGGTGGCGCTACAAAGTATTAACTAAAGGGGAGCCGTTGCACACGCGCCATGATGACGGCAGGATGGTCATCTTGGGCGCCAGGGAAGAGACGCGGCCTGTCGGTGGCGTCGGCTTCATTGTATTCAAATGATGGTCGCCGATGATTGACCTGGTCGACGTGACCAACCCTCGAGTCGGCGTGCTCACTTTAACACCAAGGTGGGCAAGAGGATGGACGACGAGCGAATGGTTGCAATGGCCGAGAGCAACCGTCTGTTCATTGGCAACAGTCTGTTTAATAAGCGTCCCGGCCGCCGATGGACATGTCTCCCAATGGAAAGACAACCAACAAGATCGATTACATCCTCTGCAGCCACCGCCATATCCTACAGGATGACACTGTCATCGGCCGCAAGTTCTTTAACATGGGCAGCGATCATCGACCGGTAAGGGCCAAGCTGGTCATCGATGGCAGGATCGAAAAGCGCGCACTGGCAGCCAGCAACCGGGCAAGGCAGCCGGTCACCCTGTCGTCTTTCACACTCTGATCGACCACACCAATTGGGCCCAGCTCGAAGTCGACATCAACCAGGACTACGACCACTTCATTAGCCTTCTCAGGTCAGCCCGTGATGCAGCTGCAGTGCTGACCAATAGCCAGGCCAGCCGAATTTTGGACACCACCAAGGCCCTGATGCAGAGGCTGCAGCAGATGCGCGCGCCGATGAGCCTACACTCGTCGAGTACGGCCTGCTGTGTAAGCAGATCCAGCAGCAGCTTAATACCAACCTCGACCAGTACAGGCAGAGGCACCTGCTGGCGACTGCCGAGGAGCGCAAGAGACTGGAAAAGTGCAGGCAGGCTATGCAGCAGCAGCGCGGCCAAGTATCAGCACTGAAGACGCCCGACGGGTGGATTACTAGGACTTGGTCAGGCATCGACGACGAGTGCAGGTGCTTTTACAGTGACCTGTTCGCCAGCAAGGTCCTTGTCCCCCCACCCAACCTTCAGCTCGACCAGCTGCCGCCCATCCTACCAGTGCTGAAAAGCATGGTTCGACACACGGTCGAGCAGGCTCAGGCAGACCAGGCACCTGGGCTGGAAGGCGTTGAGATCGACCTGCTCAAGGCCGGCGGCAACTCATTTTGGCTGTTCAAGAAGGGTGACTGCGAGCTGCTCAGCAACTGCCGGCCGATCACACTGCTGTTGGCCGTGTACAAGATGTTTGTCAAGGTGCTGCACAACCGGTTGGCTATGCAGATGGATGAACAGCAGCCCGTCAAGCAGGCCGGATTTAGATCTGACTTTAGCACCATGGACCATGTGCAGATGCTGAACCAGCTGCTCGAGTGGGCCAGGGAGTACAAGATGCCGCTGGTCTTGGCCTTCATCAACTGTGAGAAGGCCTTTGACCCTCCAACAACAGGGCATCGGTGACGAACATGTGGCCCTGCTACAGGAGCTGAACAACAACTGCACCACCACCATTACCCTGTACACCATTACCCTCAACATTGAGGTCGGTCGCGGGGTTAAGCAGGGCGACACCATCTCGCCCAAGCTGTTCAATGCCTGCCTAGAGCAAATTTTCCAGCAGCTCAACTGGGACGAGGTAGGCATCAAGATCAACGGCCGCTGGCTCAACCACCTGTGCTTTGCCTATGACATCGTGCTGATCGGCTGCTCGGCGTTCGATGTACAGCAGTGGCTCGACCAGCTCAACCAGGCCGGTGCCCGATGCGGTCTCAAGATCAATCTAACCAAAACCAAGTGGATGCGCAACGAACAGGTGGCCGACACTACCATCTATGTCGGCCAGCACCAGCTCCAGCAAGTCGATAGCTACATCTACTTGGGCCAGGAGCTGACCACCGGCCACAAGATCTGGAACTGGAACTGGAACAACAACGCCGAGCCGCTATCATTGTGATCTGCGCTGACCACTCTTGGCCGGCGAAGACAGACCGATTCTGGATATATATATATTATATATATATGATAAAGTGTTACCATTAAATTAAAGAAACAGCAAACAGAAGCTTAGAATATTGGTTGAATGTCATAATATCTGATTTTACTTTATCACACGAATGAAGTTATCTATATTCAGACAACTAGCCAATCTATATAAATGGTTCATATGAGTTTTTCCTGTGTTCATTTTTTGGCATGTGTCAGGCTTGTGAAATTGATTTTGGAACATTTCCAAAAGGGAAAATGATAAATAAATAAGTAAATAAATAAAAACATCTATTTAGCTTCAGTAACCATCCTGGTCAGGGTGTCTGTGCAGTCTATCCTGGGAAGACTCGGTGTGAGGTGGGAATTTACTCTGAATGGTTCACCAGTCCATCATAACTCACCATGCACACATACACATTCACACCTAGAGACAATATTTAGAGCAGACAGTAAACCTACTAGTATGTTTTGGACAGTGTGGACACAGAGAACATCAGCACACACTGTAACCTGAGCTCAGGATATAACCGTATTTACCCATTCTAAAAAATATATATATATTATTATATATATATATTATAAATTATAATTTTATATATATATATATATATATATATATATATATATATATATATATGTATTTTTTTTTAAATCATCCACCCCTATCATTTAAACTCACTATACCCCGGTATATATTTTAAAAAATAGTATACGTATGAGTCAAAAAAGAAAAATGCATTGTATTTGTACATTCAGTGTGACTTTATACATTTGTGTGTAAAGTTATTCTACAATTATTCTAAATGTCAGTTGTGTACTTCAGAATTTTGGTTCTCAATTACTATGTATTGTGTTCTCTGGTTTATCAATTATCATAAAATTAAAAGTGGAATTTTATCATTTAATACTTGTGCAAATTAATCATTTTCTATATAATAAACAGCCTTCATTCAGTAAAAATAATTTTTTTTTTGTATTTGACCCATATCTGATTATCAATCTGATGCTGCTTCTCACCCTGGCACAGACCCTCTTCAACACTGCACTCTCTCTGCCTTGGATGCCCAAATGAGTTCTGATGAGCAAGAGAGAGAAGGGATGCAGTCACTAACTGACAGAGAGAGAGAGTGTCAAAGGATGGAGGGAATGCTACTTCTCCTACTCCTGAGTCTCATCGTTCCCATGCGCTTTCAGCTGATTAGTCATCAGAGCACCCAGCAGGAAAATCAGAGAATCTTTTTGTCTCCTTTTTTCTTTTGCTTTTTTCTTTATCTGATCCATTTATGTACACCAATGGTCAAAGGAGACCTGCTCATTAAGGTGTGGGCTTCTACAGTCACTCCAGGGAATGTGTGCTCTTATTTTCTGAACTAGTCCTGCATTAGCTTCAGCAGGGAGATGAAGAACATCAGGTTGCAATCCTACTTAGGCAAATGGCTCAGGACTTGACTGTGTTTGTAAAAACAAAGAACTGATGTGAGCAGAAAGATTTACATTTCTTACTTTTCTAAATTAGACATTATTGCTTCTTTATTTTTTAATTATTGCTAATATCTGATTTGTCCATATAAAATACCTTACTCTGTTCTTCTCATTATTAAGTCTAGGAGTGATGCTTATTGAAAAGTCCACCAAAGAGCCACTGACACTCAGACTTTCACAACTAATGCACTAAGCTAGGGGCAAAATAACAAGAGCTGTATATTGCAGGGGAGATAATTCTAGGTTGTCGGCATTACATAATTAAATTTAATGACACTTAATACTACCACACATTCAATTTGCTGTGCAACATTAGTAATAGCTTAAATGCATAGTACTTACATTTGGACTGCAAGACTGAAATATGTATAACTAATAGACGCATCAGCTCTAATGTGGTCTCACACTTGCAAACTGGTAACAATTTGACAAAGTTAAAAAGGGTGGCATGTGTACCATTCATACATTATTTTATCAAATTAAATCCAGCCACATTCTCCTTTTGTGTAAAATATACAGGAACAGCTGTAATGGGTTTCTGTTCTTAGGAAAGTGACATTTATAGAACAGGCATCCTGTGTGGATTTCCCATATGTCAATATAGTAAGTAAACCTTCATTGTCCCTAGAAAGGGCAATTTCCATTGCAGCATCTGGTGACCAAATTAGGACAAAGGCAAAAACCACAACCTTAAAACCAAATAATACATACATAAAATACTACTACTACTACTACTACTACTACTACTAATAATAATAATAATAATAATAATAATAATAACACACACACACACACACACACACACTCACCTATACCTCCACATCCATACTTTAGATAAACATTAACAGCTGAAACAGTATTTGCAGTAAAATATCTTGAAGCTCTCACAGTCTTAAACTTTGGAACTCTGTACTACCGATGTGAAGGAAGGATTTCAAATTCAGAGTAACGGATGTGAGTGGGATTGTTTAGTATAGTCAGTGCCTTCTTAAGAATCTGTTTTTCACAATATATCACAATATACTGTAAAGAAATGTATGTGTCTACCTGTTAAAATGTGTTCAGCATCAATCTGTATCAATCTGTTTCAAAATCAAAATGTGCTGTCAACAGTCACCTTCCCAGCAGTAATGTGATATTATCCCTGCCCTGGAATCATGGGAAGTTGTTTGTTACACCTTCTGGCAGCTTTAAAATGCATCGTGTTGTGAATTCACAGTCAGTGTCTCTATATATATTTTAAATGGTTTATCAGGCTCAGAAGCAATATCATGCGTCTCCTTAATACACAGGGGAACAGAACAAAGCATATATGAACCCATACACTGTCTACACTGTATGTATGGCACTAATGGGTAATCTCACCTCACAGTAGGTGGTTTAATCCCACTATAATGTCAAGGATCACAATCTTTGTAATGCTATCCTACACAATATTGTATATACACAATGGATATAAAAAAGTATACACACCCCTGGTAAAATGGCAGAGTTTTGTGATGACAAAATTAAAGATATCAAAGATAAATAATGTCAGAACTTTTTCTATGCTCAATGTGAAATAACAACACATAAAAAAATAAGTGAAAACATTAATAAACATTTTAGGGGAAAGTAGGAAAACTAATGCTAAAGTAATATTTTTTGAAGCACCATTTGATTTTATTACACCACTTAGTCTTTTTGGGTAAGAGTCTATCAGCCTGGCACATTTTGACTTAATCTTTTCCCAATCTTTCTTCCAAAACATTTTAGATCCGTCAAATCATGAGCACAGCCCGCTTAAGGTCACCCCATTTTTAGTTGGATTCAGGTCTGGGCTCTGTCAAGGTCATTCAAAAACATTGATCATCTTTTGGTTAAGCAATTCCTTTGTTGATTTGCATGTATGCTTTGGGTCACTGTCGTACTGAAATGTGAAATTCTTACTAGCTTAATAACAGACATATGAATGAGTTGCACTAAAATTGGCTGGTGTTTGTAGCTTTCCATTATTCCTCCTACATTGATAAAAAATGCAATTTTTGCAATTATGTCATCTTTATACCTTTTTTATACATTTTGCCACATGGTTTGGGGTGATTGAGTTCGGCTTGGATTCCTTTTGTGAGAAATGGCTTCCGTCTAGCCACTCTTCCCATAGCCCAGACATGTGAAGAATATGAGAGACTGTTGTCACATGTAAAGAGTAATAAGTACTTGTCAGTACTTGCATGCAGCTCCTTTAATGTTGCTGTAGGTTTCTTTGCAGCCTCCCTGGCAAGTTTTATTCTATGGTGCATCTAATGTTTTGGAAATTATTTTATACTCCTCTCCTAATCAATTCCTTTCCACTATAAGACCCTGTACATGTAGATGAAAGCAAGATGTTGAGAAAATCCTGTAAAAAACAGCTGGTCTTTTCTGATTAAGCCCAAATATAATTTAATCGATGGCACTTGTATGATAATTTCTTTTGAACATGAGACTGAAAGAGATTGTTGACAAGGGTGTGTAGACAGTATACACACACACACACATATATATATATATATATATATATATATATATATATATATATATATATATCCTCTCTCTCTATCACCGATTAGTCAAGACTGACCATCGGTCACTTTATGGGTCATCACTTCTCCACGTATTTCATCGATGTGATCCACAAAGCATTTCGGCAGACGTAGTGGGATAGTTTGCCGTTGCTTTCCCCACACTGTGAACCCTCACGTTATGACAGACTGTTAAAAATGTGAATGAAAGTGAGGAAAGTTGTGAATGAAAGGCGAGGGGGGGGGCAGCGCTTAGACCCCCTCGATGTCCATATCATGGTTACGACCTTGTGTATACAGTGGTGTGAAAAAGTGCTTGCCCCCTTTCTCATTTCCTGTTCCTTTGCATGTTTGTCACACTTAAGTCTTTCGGAACATCAAACCAATTTAAACAATAGTCGAGGACAACACAAGCAAACACAAAATGCAATTTGTAAATGAAGGTGTTTATTATTAAAGGTGAAAAAAAATCCAAACCATCAT
>JAFFST010000396.1:5221-20090 GCA_022414735.1 Noturus placidus | reverse complement strand
CCTGTACCGACATCTTTCTTTAAACAGATTTGTCATGGAATAATTGAACCACTTTTAAATATAATCAATTCTTCCCTTAGCACTGGCTATGTACCTAGATCATTTAAATTTGCAGTTATTAAAAAAACGCTGATTAAAAAAACCTGACCTTGACTCTGCTCAACTGTCCAGCTATAGACCAATATCAAATCTCCTTTTCATCTCTAAGATCTTAGAGAAGGTTGTAGCAAAGCAGTTATGCTTGTGCTTACATAGGAACAATATTCATGAAATGAATCAGTCAGGATTTAGACTTCATCATAGCACAGAGACAGCGTTAGTTAAAGTAGTAAATTACCTTCTGCTGTCCTCTTATCAGGGTTGTGTCTCGTTACTTGTTTTACTCAACCTTAGTGCAGCTTTTGATACAATAGATCATAGTATTCTCCTTGATAGATTAGAGAATGTTGTTGGCATTAAGGGAACAGTCCTCTCCTGGCTCAGCTCTTATCTGACCGAACGTTATCAGTTCGTAGATGTAAATGGAGACTTCTCCACTCACAGCAAGGTTAAATTTGGTGTTCCACAAGGTTCTGTTTTAGGACCACTACTTTTTACTTTATATATGCTACCTCTAGGTCAAATTATTCGTAAACATGGAATTAGTTTCCACTGTTATGCTGATGATACACAACTGTATGTTTCAGCAAATCCAGAAGACAGACAGCAGCTTAATAAAGTTGAGGACTGTGTAAAAGACATTAGGGGTTGGATGCTAACTAACTTTCTTTTACTCAATTCTGATAAGACGGAATTAACTTTTGTTAGGATCACGTGTGGCTAGGAATAAGCTTTCTGATCACATGGTTACTCTGGATGGACTTTCTGTTTCATCATGTGCAGCAGTAAATGAGCTTGGAGTGATTATTGACTCCAGTCTATCATTTGATGCTCATGTAGATAATATTACTAGGGTAGCCTTCTTTCATCTCAGAAATATTTCTAAGATAAGAAATATATTATCACTACATGATGCAGAAATATTAATTCATGCTTTCGTTACCTCTAGACTAGATTATTGTAATGCCGTACTGTCTGGATGTTCCAGTAGAAACATAAAGAAACTCCAACTAGTCCAGAATGCAGCTGCTAGAGTCCTAACTAGAACCAAGAAATATGACCACTTCACCCCGATCTTATCCACACTGCATTGGCTACCAGTTAAATCTCGCATTGATTTTAAAATACTATTATTAAACTATAAAGCACTAAAAGGTCTCACACCACAGTATTTAAGCGATGTTTTGGTCTTCTCTGATCCTCTACACCCACTTAGATCCGCAGATGCAGGTTATTTGACTGTACCGTGAATAGTGAAGGCTACAGCAGGGGGAAGAGCTTTCAGTCATGGAACAGTCTTCTATTTAGTGTTCGGGACTCAGACACAGTCTCAGTGTTTAAGTCTAGTCTTAAAACGTATTTATTCACTCTAGCCTACCCTGACTAGACTTTCCATTATGCTAATTCCCAGTCTTAACAATCTTTTCTCTCCCTCTCTCCTTCTGCCGAGCTACACATGAGTTTATGGAGATGTTGGAGATCCTGGTCCTTTCTGCTCTCGGGACCTGCATGATCGGTCTTGGAGGTCCTACTTCTGGATGGTGCTCTCATCTACTCCAAATCCAGACTGCTGGGACAAAGGCTTTTTTCTAAGCCAAACAGATTACATATAGATCAATAATTATCTCTTTAAGAATATCTGTTGTTACCCAGATGAGGATGGGTTCCCTTCTGAGTCTGATTCCTCTCAAGGTTTCTTCCTCTTAACACCTTAGGGAGTTTTTCCTTGCAATTGTCGCCACTCAGGGGCTTGCTTAGTTGGGATAATTTCTCACCTTTACTATGTGTATACTGTGTTTATATTCCTGTAAAGCTGCTTTGAGACAATGTAAATTGTAAAAAGCACTATCCAAATAAAATTGAATTGAATTGAATTGTTACTTAACATTGTGCATTATTATTTAGTACAAAATTTCAACTTAAATCTACCAGATGCGAAAGCCTAATTTTTTTTTTTTTATTAAATTGCAATCATGCAGATATGCGCATTAATCACTGCCTATGCTGAGGGAAGCCTGCAGGAAATTGGTTCTCTCTGGTTGAGTTTTTCAGTTATTTTTTTCAGCAGTACATAAGACATTAACTTTCATAACTTGACTTAAGTGCTATTATTATTATTTTTTTATAACAATTTTTATTGATTCTCATACACTTTTCAGAGTACAACAAAATATATCAATACAGAATCAACATTTTTTACCCGATAACAGCCCCTCCCACCCCACCCAGGAAAGTTTACATTTGATTAATTTACTTATGATGCATGTACATGTGATTTAATTGCATATGATTCATTTTCATAAATCCATACAGAATCAAACTTTTAACCCCACTAACATACCCCCAAGCAAGATTTATATATGATTCATTTATATGTAAATTTACATGTGGTTCATTTACACATGATTCATTTTCATACCACCCCCCACTCCCCAAAAGTCCCCCCCCCACCGCACCTCGGCAAATGATAGCTACACTAACTATTGCTGGTTGTATAAATATTTTAAAACCCAACAACAGGCATAAGATTCAAGGGCAAAATAACCTATGATCTTTAATACAACGGTGAGTCTCCTGTAAAAATACTATATCGGAGTTTTTAAAAGTTTAAAATATATAAAATATATAAAAAACCTTAGATCTCTTTACAGGATTACCCATACCTATGACGTTCCAACTAATAAATCTTAAAAGGCGTGCCTGTCCTAGCCGTGCTGGGATCAATATTACTACTAACCATCTAACAAAGTAAACCATAGGGATATAAATAGTCAATTAGAGCCAGAGTGATTTCCCCTACCCCAAACCATCCCCCAAACCCAGACACCCAAAGTCTCCATAACCCAAAGGAGACAGCAATGTATCCCTCTACAACCAAAAGTTCTCCACAATGTGAAATACAGCACAAAGAGACAACCTCTCGGAAAGAACGCTGAACTAACCAACCCTTACTAAAACAAAAGATTTCAGTAAGAGTAATCCCCTACTGACTTCAAATCTTATAAACAGTCTGTGCACAAAAACTAATATAATGTCCTTAAGTTAAAAAAAAAAAACACGCCACTGTGCAGGTGATACAGTTCATCCTGATATCAAGAGCGTAACATATTCTCCTGCTTCCTCCGCTGAAATAAAGTCCTTCTGGACACCGTTATATGTAATGCGAAGCCGAGCTGGGTGAAGTATTCCATACCGAGCGCCCTCAACATCATGAAGTTGACTTCGAACCTCATTAAATGCAACTGAAATAATCAAATTCCTCACTTTAATCCGCTGGAGCTCCCTCGCATGGCGTAAAATATCAACACATTCACTGTGATAGAGGAATCTGCACACAATTGCTCGTGGTCGTTCATCAGGCATGGGCTTCGGCTGAAGGATCCTGTGGGATCGGTCCAAAATTGGCTCCTTCTCCAGACCAAACACCTCTTTTAACAAGGCCGTTACAGCAGCAGTTGAACATGTATCAGAACCTTCTGGAACTCCAATTATTCAAACGTTATTGCGCCGCGACCTTCGTCTCCAAATCCTCACATTTTTTCTGTAATTGAGTCACGGTCGCAGTGAGAGACTCGATAGTAGATTTCATATGTGCCATGTCATGTGTAAGCGCATGCTCCATTTCTCCAACTGTAGTTTCCAGCGCCGATATTGCAGATTTGGTAGCAACTTTATCATTAACCTGCTGTGTTTTCACAGCCTGCAAGTCAAGCTGGATAGCAGACAGCGCTTCATTGAGAATCTCCTGGAGCTCCCTATTAAAAATATCAGCGATATCTTTCCTCAATGAAGCCAGCAGCTCAAGCTTGAGTGCGGCGATATCAAAGTCACCGCTCGGCAACGCGGATTCAGGGAGAGAGGGGGACACATTCACGGCGTGCGCACTTGTCCTCAGTCGTGTTTGAATGCCACCTCGGGTTTTTGTATCTTTCCAGACATTTTAACGTGACAAAAAAATTCAAATTATAAGCAAAGATTAGGAGTAAAATAATGTAAAGTATATTATATGACCAAAAAGCGCAAATTAATTAAAATTTTAATCGAGATCAGCAGGAGCTTCCAGGTTCGCGTCCTACTCCGACTTGAGTGCTATTATTTAATGTAAGAGACATTTTGCCTCTGTGACAAAGAATATAGTTATAGTTTATTTGCAAATGCTAATAAATTGATTGTGGCTAAGCTAACACAGACTTGCCGGTTAATGCTAATTGCCATCCTTAAGTCAGTAGTGGGTTAGCCTAGCAATTAGTGTATATCATGATACCCCCCTTTGAAGCAGAGTGCAACAGCGCGAATGCGTGAGCACCTGCATGCACGATGTGGACATCTGTTGACATTCCAAACACGTGTACTTTGTTATGTTTCTTTCGTGTCTGATTATGACACTGATTATGTATGTTTATATACCGCGCACCTTCCAGCACACGGTGCGGAATATTGAATGAATTTGTATGAGTAAATAAGTCAGCATAGTCATATTCATAGTCCATGTTAGTTAGTTCCCGCTGGATTCTCCGCTACCAGTTCTTAGTCTTAGTTCCTGGTTCATGTTTAGTGTATCTTCCCTGTTTCCCGTGACCTCAACTTTGTTTTCTGCCTCACCCTGTATTGTTCTGTTTGCACGATCGCCTGACCCTCGCCTGTTTTAGATCACCCTATTGGATTACGTGTTTTTGATTTACTGCCTGTCTCTCTTTAAATAAGCTGTTCAAACTGCATTTGCATCCATCCTTGTCTCTCCGCCGTCACGAATGGATGTAGGGGGAGAAGGAAGAGAGCATCACAGCAGAATATACATGGATTACTGGCCATGATACAACTCAGTCCAGTTTCCCCAGAGGACTGCCGCCAAACTCCCAACGGAGAATTTTGGGTTGGAGAGCTACCTGTTGTTGTTCATGGTTCACAGCCAAGTGTTTTTCGCTAGCCTGGCACATCACAAACCTGTCAAGAAATGGTGGCTGGGATTCTTAGTGTCCCGATTTTATGGCCCGGCACATGACTGGGTGGAGCAGCTGGTCCATACAGGGTCCGGTGCCCTCAATAACGTCATTGAGTTGGCTGAAAGTTTTCTGCAAGAGTTCGCACAGCTAGGGCAACTAAAGAACTTGGATGTCCTGGAGAGGGGATTTCATGGGATGAACATGGCTGACATACCTTTCCACCTGTATTATGAGTGGGTGGACCAGGTAGCATCTGCAGCTCCGCCTCAGGTACCGGTCAGCGTGGTGGCGATGGCACCAAGATGTATGACTGAGGGCTGCGGGAAGGAGACTCAGCTCCAATGTCCCACCTGCAAGAAGCCTGGTCTCCAGGAAGCATTTTTCTTCTCTAAGGAATGCTTCAAGAGCAGTTGGTGTCAGCACAAGCATCTACACAGAAAAGACCCCATGGCACTACAGCCAGAAGTCAACGTAATGACCACAGAACCAGAGCTTCAACCTGAGAGCCATGAGGTAGGAGCTCCTGGTAGAGGTCAACAGGGCCTACAAGGAGGTCTCAGTGTCAGAGCTCCAGCCTGACGTTAACCTGGCAACCTCAGAGCACCAGCCTGCTGACAAAATTTCACTCATGCCAAGCCTGCTTACCATGTTCCGCTCATGTCCAAGCCTGCTGACTACCGTAAGTTCCGCTCATGTCCAAGCCTGCTGACGAAGATCCGCCCAGGTCCATCCCTTCTGACCAAGATCCGCTCCAGCCGGAGGTTAACCTGGAAACCACTGAGCTCGAACCTGAGACCCACGAGGAGGGCTCACCTGCCGAGCTCCAGCTGGAGGTCAACAAGGAGGCTCCAGTGTCAGAGTTCCAGCCTGAGGTTAACCTGGCTACCCCATAACACGAACATGAGACCCATCAAGAAGTCTCAGCACCCGAGCTCCAGCCACAGGCCAATATGTCAACCTTAGAGCTCAAGGTTGAACATGAGACCCATGAGGGGGTCTACGGTTCCAGATCACCTGTATGAGACCAAGTTCTTGCTAGAAGTCAACGAGATGACCTTCCAAGCCCAAGTACTATCCCAAGTATCTGTTAACACAGACAACCAAACCCTGCTCACGTCCAAGTGTATGTACATGGCCAACCAAGTTCAGCTCAAGCCCAAGTCTACTGACAAGGCCGACCAAGTCATGCTCAAGCCCAAGTCTACTGAAACAGCCAACCAAGTTATGTTCGCGTCCAAGTCAGCTGATGAAGACAACCAAGCTCTGCTCAAGTCCACGTCTGCTGACATGCACATCCAAGTGTCTGTTGACACGGACAACCAAGCTCTGCTCACGTACAAGTCTATTGACATGCACATCCAAGTGTCTGTTGACACGGACAACCAAGCTCTGCCCACATCCACATCTACTGCCATACACAACCAAGTATCTGTTGACATGGACAACCAAGTTCTGCTCGCGCCTGAGTCTGCCGACACGGACAGCCAAGTTCTGCTCACGCCTAAGTCTGTCGACACAGACAGTCAAGTTCTGCTCACGCCTAAGTCTGCCGACAGAGACAGCCAAGTTCTGCTCACGCCCGAGTCTGCCGACACAGACAGCCAAGTTCTGCCAACGCCCAAGTTTGCTGAAATGGACAACCAAGTTCTGCTCACGCCCGAGTCTGCCGATAGTGACAACCAAGTTCTGCTCACGCCAGAGTACTGAAATGGACAGCCAAGTTCAGTCTGCAGGCTCCGCTGAGTATGTCGCTCTGCTTTTATACTCAGCCAAGGACTTCGCTCCACTTTTTGGGAAGTGGTGTCGTGCGCTTGTGGAGCAAAGCAGGCAGCTCACGGAGAAAGTCGCTCAGCTCCCCCGTCTTCGGGAGCTACCGAAGCCAGCCGAAGCGTACTCTGGGCCCCTGGCGGGTGCCATTTCCCACTCTCCCTCCCCTGTGGCGGATCTAATGCCACCTGCCTGTACCGCCAAGGATGTCGCCCCGCTTTCCTGTTTCGCCAAGGATGTCACTCTGCCTTTCTGTTCAGCTGAGGACGTCTCTCTGTCTTCCTGTCTCACAGAGGACATCAGTTCTTAGTCTTAGTTCCTGGTTCATGTTTAGTGTATCGACCCTGTATTGTTCTGTTTTCACGCTTGTCTGACCCTCGCCTGTTTTGGATTACCCCATGGGATTACGTGTTTTGGATTTACTATCTGTCTCTCTTTAAATAAACTGTTCAAACTGCATGTGCATCCAGCCTTGTCTCTCCGCCGTCACGAAAAGTGACAGTGTAGGGATATTAATAACTTCAGCTAGTACTTTGCTATGCAGATCAAGCATAGAATCAAGCACAGTTGTACATACCTGTAAAATATATTTCTAAGGAGTCATTGTAACAGTGAGCTACTATATTTATAAAATATAACTAATTTAGTCATATCTATGTAGTAATCTGCTGCTCATTAGCCTACTGATGTAACTAGTAATATTAGTAATAAAGCAGACAGGCCTATGTAAAAACCTTCACACTATGTTTGATATGTCTATTAATAACGGTAGAGCTAGCACTGATGAGTGTTAATTTCAAATATACGTAGCTACATTATCTTGTAAATATTTTAACTGTAGCAGTGCTGTGCATATTGAGTAGGTTAGTCTGTTTCCGCCAGTTGCTATTTTGAATTAAGTTTGGTTGATTGTTGTTTAGAATTAAGTTAATATTAAACCTCTTTTAGCTTCATAAGATGGCCTGGTTTCACAAGCTTTATGTTATTTTTATCACAGATAATTTATGAGTACTTAGGTGTGACTCTAAGTGTGTTTATTTCCTCCACAGTTAGATTTCTGCTACACCAGACATTGGCATCAAAAAGAGACTGGTGTTTGAGACTTTTCTGTTTAATGTATTAATTAAACATGGTTTAAAAGTATTGTTTTTTAAATGTATTATTGTGTTTTAATATGTATTAGTTTTAGACTTAATGAAATATTGGCATGAATAAGATTAGAGCACATGAGTAATTAAAGTAGGATTAAGAGAGTTAGATTTGAATTCTATTAAAATCTGTGTATTGGTTATGTTGGTCATAAGCTGGAAACAAATTCCATGTTGTCACGTATGGCACAGATAGAATCAAATACATGTATGGCTGTTTAATGCAACAACAAGTCTACAGGATAAGGCAGAAGACATTAATCATGAACAGGCAGAGGCACAAACAGGGCAGGGTAAAGAGATGAAGTCATAAACATAAGCAAAATCAAAAACCCGGAATAAACAGCAACAATATAAAGCTTGGTTAATGACAGAGACAAGGCAACTGATTACATACTTCGCAAAGACTGTGTTCAAACAGTCGCTTATATGTGTGGTGTGATTGTGAGTGTAAATGGGAACAGGTGTCTCTGATTAGAACTTCAGAGAAGGTCAATGTGTATGTGTGCGGGAAGTGTAGTCCTTTTCGGCCATGTTTGCAGTTGGTGGTGCATTTTGAGAAATTGAGTCGCACGTCCTCGGCGGAACATGAAAGCAGAGTGACGTCCGCGGCAGAACATGAAAGCAGAGCGGCACCCTCGGTTGAACAGGAAAGCGAAGCGAAGCTCTTGGCAGAACAGGAAAGAGGAGCCAAGTCCTCGGCAGAATAGGAAAGTGGAGCAAAGTCCTCGGCTGAGCATGAAAGCAGAACGACATACTCAGTGGAGCCTGCAGGCTGAACTTTTCTTGTCATGTCAACAGACATGGACATGAACAGAGCTTGGTTATCCTTGTCAACAGACACTTGGTTGTGTAGGTCCACAGACGTGGACGTGAGCCGAGCTTGGTTGTCCGTGTCAACAGACACTTGGTTGTGCATGTCAGCAGACGTGAACATGAGCAGAACTTGGTTGTCTCCATCAGATGACTTGGGCATGAACATAACTTGGCTGTGTCAGTAGACTTGGGCTTGAGCAGACCTTTGTTGGCCTTGTCAGTAGACTTGGGCTTGGGCAGAACTTGGTCGGTTGTGTTGGCAGACTGGGATGTGAGCAGGGCTTGGTTGTCCATCTTATCAGACACTGGGAACAGTACGTGGGCTTGGGAGGTCACCTCGTTGAGCTTATACTGGAACTTGATCTTATACTGGAGTTCTGGAACTGAGACCCCCTCATGGGCCCCAGGTTCAAACTTGAGCTCTGAGGTTAACATGCAGACCTGTGGCTGGAGCTTGGGTGCTGAGACCTCTTGATTTCAAGGCTGCTAATCTCTGCTCCCAACTGCGAGCTGGGCCAAAAAATCGGAACACCATGAACCATACCCTTTCTTTCTCGCTGGGCTTAGTGTCCATTAAACTCGAAAAATAAATCTGGAAGTCTAACAAAAAATAGTCCGGGTAGCCAAAGAATCCATCATACCGATCAGGAAGGTCCACGAAAGTCTCTTGTGAAAACTGTATCGAATCCAATGCGGGGATGATGGGCGTGGCCTTCCGGGTTCTGCGTCCTCTCTGTCCTCGTGCTGCATCCATGATAGGCGGAATATTCTGAATATTCTGTCACGTATCGTGATGTAATGAAGATAGGGCTGGCAAACAGGCATGAGCTGGCTAGGCTGGAATCTAGGTCACGTGATACAGGGTCGATACACTAAACATGAAACATAAACAGTAATGAGATACTGGAGCAGATAACCAGCATGAACTAAACAGACAGACTATGACATAAAACATGAAACATGACAGGAAACATGTTATGAACTATGACTATCTATCGTAAGGCACTCTAACCTACTATTCGATTTAAGTCTAATCTATATCTATTTCAATATTCCACGCCGTGTGCTGGTAGGCGTGCGGTATATAAGCAAACATAATCGGCGTCTAAATCGCTAGTAGCTGAGGGCAATACAGATGCAAGTGATTACATAGCCAATGACAGAAACGGGGAGTTGACATGACAGAAACATAAACAAATACACGTGTTGAAATGTCAACAATGTCAACATCGGAAAAGCAGGTGCTCGCGCAATCGCTCTTAGAGCACGCCGCTTCAAGGGGGAATCATGACAATAGTATGTTTTATTTATTTAGTTCCTTTTTGAAACTCAAGCTCAAACACATACAAACAAATCTATGATGGAGATCAAAACAAAATAAGGCCAATACAAGTACAACAAAATAAACAAGACTGACAAAACAAAGGAGAAAAAATAAAGCAGACATGAATCAGAATGAATAAATCTGATTGCATAAGGACAAATTAAGGGTCAACGTAAATGAAAAATAACCATAAACAAAATGACATGGACATTAGAATGGATAGCATGCCAAAACAAAAACAGAGTACGTAGAACAGGAGTAACCATATTTCTAAGAGAGACACTGTCCACGTCAGCATGGGGATTCAAGATATACTGGATCATTCAAGACAACTTCAATTGCTTTCCTGACTATAAACTCAACCCTAGACCTATTACAACTCATATATGGAGTTACACTCCATGTGGACTTTAATACATTTTATGACATGTTGAAAGACAGATGAACATATGTTAATATTTTGAGAATCGGTTGATTCAGTGGTTCATGCCAAATGGATAATCACAAATAAATTCATACTAACTAGTTTAAAATGTTTTGGTGGTGCATACAAACAGAATGACAATGTAACCTACCCAAGTAGGAGATTCCTTTAGAATGTTTTTCTTTCTTTCTTTTTATTTAGGATGGATTGGATGATGCAATTGAAATTATTTGTTGTCAGTCATATCACTCATCAATTAGACACCGTTTATTTATCCGTAGTCTATAGCTAGCTTGTTAACGTGTAAAACGAATTGTATGAAGTTTTTATGGAGGCTATAATCAAATTTAAAACAGCTTAAGCATGAACCAGATGGTTGGATTATGTTCAATAAAGCTAATTTTAAGGGAGGTGGGTGTGGGTATTTGTGCTTATTTCATTCGAAATGCCATTCACAGTTGATAGTTGATAAAATGTAGTCTAGCTGAAAAGGTGTCTATAATGATTCCATTAAAATCCGTTTTGAACCTAAAGATGCTCCTGTGGACATCAAAAGATGTCATAATAACTTTCATTCGCGCTCCTGAGAGGACTGCTTTTGAACTTCTCACAAAGTCATTTAACGGACATCTTTTAGACATGACTCTGCTTAGTGCATATAGACTACACAGATCAAACATGCACATGATCCTAATCTTCTTAACTCAGCATATGTCTGTGTACCTGCAGATGTAGTGGGGCCTTTAGTTATATAATCCACACAGTTGTGGTAAAAAGTTGCTGTAAAATTCAAATAAAAAAAAAGAAAGATAATAAAAGATTTATGCTTCAAGGGATTATCTAAAGTAGCAGACAGGTTACATTCAAACACACATTGCTTTCTCTCTCTCTGTCTTATGTTTTGTAGTAAAAAGAGAGGGCTCATTTGTGGGAGTGTCATTGAAGAGAAAGCTAATAAAAGGGCCATCTTGTCTCCTGCAGCTGCAGGAGGAAATCTCAATTTGAATATTCAATCAGCATTTGTGTGGTGACCCTTTACTACTACTATATAAAAGTCTGAATGCTTACTGTATATAGTGGCAGGAGCATGGTCAAGCACCGGTTTGTCAATGGAGGGTGGAGTTGGGAGTATGAATAGTAAGGATGAACATGCACCTGTGGAGTATTGACTAACGTGTGCTCTGTGTTTTCAGTGAGCAGTGGTGAGGAGATGTCAGGCTTAACTGCACTGTGTATGGAAAATTAGCTGCTTAGATTGAGCTGTTGCAGTCTCCACCATTATATGAAAGGAAAGGTTGCATATTTAGATTAAGTTATTAATCTATTGTAATCGGATTATAAGGCGCATGCTCGGCCAGCAGATGGCACCTCAGCATGAACTAACTCTGGACATGTGACTAATTGTTTTGGATTTGGTTGGATTCGGTGATGATATCCCAGCTGTGTCATGTTTGGTTTGATTATGTTGGGTATTTAAACCCCTCGGGGCTAAGAGCACATTGCGTGTTATTGTTTGAAGTTCTGTCTGAGTGTTTGCCGAATGCCTATGTTTGTTTGAAGCCAGTATGGTTAGCCTTAGCCGGGGATGCTAAGCAGTGCTTGTTTGTTTGTTTTGTTCTTAAATAAAGATGGTTCTCCTGCACTTACTTATTGCCTCCAACTTCATTACAACGGTCTACAAAAAAAAAATAACGGAAGCAAAACAGTGAGTTAAGTTGAACTTTATTCAACAAATGTTGTTTTGCAGCATACCGGTAGTATACCTACCGGAGGTGTGACGGAGGTGAGCGTAAATACTGTTCAGCGGGAACTAGTCCTACTGTCAATCAACGGAGCGCTTACCAAAGTCGCACAACATTTTTACAGATTTTGGAACTCAGTTCACACATAAAGCGCACCGGATTATTAGGTGCATGGCCGATTTTTGAGAAAATTTAAGGCTTTTAGGTGCACCTTATAGTGCGGAAAATACGGTACTTATATTCTCCACCAACTAAGTAGGAGAGACTAGCAGATCAGCTCGGAAGGGGAAATTTGGCTAATTAACTTTTTCTGTTCAAGAATTTATCCATTCAATTTATAAATTGAAATTAGTGTATTTATTAAATATAAATTAGATATTACCTCCGTGGCCACCGGCAATAATATCCTAGATATAGTGAAACATTATATTAAGAGCATGTAGCAAGATCAGTAATTCAAGGCAATAGACTTTGTAAACAAGAAGACATGTGTCTTTAAGAACAGACAAGACTTTATTAAACTATTCTACTACACAGACATTAATCTAACAGATAAACACATACAAACACATCCGGAAACAGCAGTGAAAATTACTTTTAACAGAGTGAATGAAGTTCAGAGTTTATAACATAGTATGTTATTTCACAGACCATGACCTGAATGAACCATGAACTTATTAATCTATTTTCACTTCTTTAGATGGGCTTTAAACTTAATATTTTATGCACCAGCCTTAGCTAGATTCTGGGGTATTGCACTTGCCTCTTGAGGGGAACAGTGCAAGTGCAAGTGTTATATCGTGGTATTGAGGGGATTCCTTTGTGCAGTTGTCTGGTAGGTGCTTGAGTGGTGTCTTGGAAGACCAACCAGAATGATGAATGAAACTGTCTAGTATGAGGCAGGATTGAAGAGCTGGCTGAGGCTCTGGCTGGGTCTCTAAGCAGACGTGATAGGAAGCTGGAGACTTCCCACTTCTCATAATGAGATGAGATGAGAGCAAGAGCAAGTCAAGACACAAAAGAAACTGTTTCTTTGGTGTCATTGCATGAGAACTCTTTCTGGTTTTTCTCGTCCGCTGTCACCAGGGAACTGTCACTAACCTAGCACACATCCAGGCGCACTACCTCGAACTCCACTTCTCATGAGTCACCACCGTCACGCCTGCGCTCTCCCTCTCCCGAATTCTGAATGCACGCACCTGTTGCCAATTATTCCACACATCTCCCTGCCTGTATAAATTCCCCTCAGCCACATTCACCCGACGCGAAGTATACGTCTTATCGACTGGTTCCTTAGTGTTACCAAGCCTACTTTCGTGTTTTGATCCACCGTTTAACTTGACCGTGATTTCCGCCTATTGACTACGTTTTCTGCCAGCCCCTTTCAAGTCTGTTCGTCCGATTGCCTGACCCTCACTACTACTTTGACTACATTCTTCACGCCTGACCCTAGCCTGTACTTTTACTACACTGTCATCGCCACGCGCTGTCATTCTCCACACTTCCGTTTCCTCCCTTGCAACACGAAGGATTTAAATACACAGCATAATTAAACTAAACATAGACACTTGGCTCAAATCAAGACAAACCCTCGCACATCAGCCAAAGTCTACGCAGAAGGAAAACCAACACAAACAAGAGGCGCGTATCCATATGTGAGTCTCATGCACACGGGCTCTGTAGCAGTCTTTGTGCTTCGACGCCACAGCCCCCTCTGCCGGCGGTGGCGTAACAGGAGAATTCCCCCCTCCTTTCTTCTGGGAGTTATCACTTTACTAGTGAGGATCTTTGGATTTAATATGTTGAGTAAGCCATCTGGTTTTGGTGCGAGTTTGATTTAGCATTAAGAAGACTCATAGATAACTAGGTTGTAGTAGGTGAGATAATGAAATCAGGTCAGAAAAAGGTGTTCTCAGAGTCTGTGTCTTTTATGTTGTGAGCTGACTACAGAGTCCAGGATAGGGTTGTTTCTCAACCTGCTTGTGGCATTCTGGATGTTTATTTTCGGTTTTACTGCAACATCCTGCAAGATGGCCACTCTGACAGAGACCGTTAGTGTTTACTCAATGATGTGTTTGTCCCAGACTTGGTACAGTACCAGTCTGGACTGCGTCTTTGAATGTCGAGGGCTGTCTATGTGGAATGTGGTTCATTGTATTATCTGTAATACCTTGACTGCCTGATTGTCTCTGAAGTTCTACAACTGTGTGTTTATGTATGTTGGTTGAGACCATAAGCCGGAAAGCACTGAAAAGTGGCAGGAAGAGAAATGTCAATAAAAGTCCTTTTGAGTCCCAAGCCTGCCTAAAATGTATTCATTCTCAAGCCAGCACAGGAGAGTGTCACAGCTACATGTCGTCCTGAACTGAATCAAATATCTATTTTCTATCTCAACCAGAAGTAAAGTTCTAGCATTTTTCATATATTTAGAGAATATACAGTGCCTTGCGAAAGTATTTGGCCGCTTTGAATTGTTCGACCTTTTGCCACGTTTCAGGCTTCATACATAAAGCTATAGAACTGTAATTTTTTGTGAAGAATCAACAACAGGTGGGACACAACCATGAAGTGGAACGAAATTTATTGGATATTTCAAACTTTTTCAA
>JAFFST010000380.1:34166-51871 GCA_022414735.1 Noturus placidus | reverse complement strand
AAGGAGACAGCAGTGTATCCCTCAATAACCAAAAGTTGTCCACAATGTGAATTACAGCACAATGAGACAACCACTCGGAGAGAACGCTGAACTAACCAACAAACTTACCAAAACAAAAGATTAACAGTAAGAGAAAAAGCCCCTGCTGACTTCAAATCTGATAAAATGTCTGCGCACAATAACAGATATAATGTCCTTAACTTTTAAAAGTATTATAACAAATAACTCAACAGTGTAGCATGTAAAGCTGAGGAAAAGACACTAATAAAATTAAATAAACAGAAACTCTAACCCAGTCAGAGCATCAAAACAGAGAGGCACATTAATACAGAGGTAGATTTAAGAGGAGTTAGTCCACAAACTCTATGGAAAGTAATGCAACGACGATATCTTCAATAAAAATCCGAATACTGTAGAGCTGGAAGGTAGAGTGCAAGAAAATAAAATAAAAGAAGAGCGAAAAAGACGCCGCTGTGTAGGTGATGCAGTTCACCCCGAGATCAAGAGTTTAACATAGTCTCCTTCTTCCTCTGCTGAAATAAAGTCCTTCTGAACACCGTAATATGTAATGCGAAACTAAGCTGGGTGAAGTATTCCATAGCGAGCACCCTCAATACCACGAAGCTGATGCCAAACCTCGTTAAATACAGGCCAGGCCCTAGCTATCTTGGGTGTATAGTCATGGGAAACAGAGATGGTAAAATCCCATGCTTTAATCTGCTGGAGCTCTCTCGCAGGGTGTAAAATATCAACACAGCCACTGTGATAGTGTTCGTTCAGCAGGCTTGGGCTTCGGCTGAAGGGTCCGGTGGGACCTGTCCAAATCCGGCTCCTTCTCCAGACCAAACGCTTCTTTTAACAACGCCTCACTGTTCCTATAATGATAATGAGTCTTTATTGATCACATGTACATTTCAGCACAGTGAAATTCTTTTCTTCACTTACCCCAGCATGTTAGGAAGTTGGGGTCAGAGCGCAGGGTCAGCTATGATACAGCACCCCTGGAGCAGAACGGGTTAAGGGCCTTGCTCGAGGGCCCAACAGTGGCAGCCTGGCAGCACAGGGACTTGAACCCCCAACCTTCCGATAAGTAACCCAGAGCCTTAACCGCCAAGCCACCACTGCCCTATTGTCCTATTTTAGTAGTTACTGTACTGTCTTGTATTGTTCGCATACAGTATGTTTGCACATGCATGTTACGTAAAAATGTGTAGATCTTATTTAGTTCTGTGTGGTCTCATGTGGTTAGTGTTTTGTTTTATGTAACACCATGGTCCTGGAGGAATGTTGTTTCATTTCACTATGTACTGTACCAACTGTATATGGTTGAAATGACTATAAAACCACTTTAACTTGCACTTGCTTCTGAGAAATGTCTAAACAAACCTAAAAAATGAAAGCCTTGTGCGTTCATACTTTTTCATAACAGCAAGGAGAGATATTTGAAAATGTTTTATTGTTGTCTGTTCACATAAAATAGAACTCTGACTAGGATGTGGATGTTGCTGTTTTCACTGTCACCTCACCCAAGGAGGACTATACAGAATCACATTGTACAGTAGGAAAGAGCTCATTTGAGAGCACGATGTAATTCACTACAAATAACAACTTATGTGATAAACGCATTTGAGCAGGAAAGGGAGTCAGGCACAGGCAGAGTTCATGCAAGACAGATTTGTTGACTGATTTAATTATTTCATAGCACGCACCAAGGCATGAAAGTAATTAATAGTGAAATAAACAATTAAATACTTAAATGAAATGTTGAAAATATTCAATTAAATATATTCCCTAATTTTAAGTTTTTATTAAAATATTACTTCACTACTGAAATATGTATTGTACATTTTATAACATTATGCATTGAAATGCTGCAACACGGTGGCCAAGACCATACAGCGGTTTAACAGGACAGGTTTCACTCAGAACAGGCCTCGCCATGGTCGAACAAAGAAGTTAAGTGCACGTGCTCAGCATCATATCCAGAGGTTGTCTGGGAAATAGACGTATGAGTGCTGCCAGCATTGTTGCAGAGTTTGAAGGGGTGGGGGGTCAGCCTGTCAGTGCTCAGACCATAGTGCTCAGGTGAGGAGTACAAAGACAAGTGTGTCTTGCCTACAGTCAAGAATGGTGGTGGGAGTGTCATGGGCTGGGGCTGCATGAGTGCTGGGGAACTACAGTTCATTGAGGGAACCATGAATGCCAACATGTACTGTGACATACTGAAGCAGAACATGATCCCCTCCCTTCGGAGCCTGGGCTGCACGGCAGTATTCCAGCATTATAACGACTCCAAACACACCTCCAAGACAACCACTGCCTTGCTAAAGAAGCTGAGGGTGAAGGTGATTGACTCTCCAAGCATGTCTCCAGACCTAAACCCTATTGAGCATCTGTGGGGCATCCTCAAACAGAAGGTGGAGGAGTACAAGGTCTCGAACATCCACCAGCTCCGTGATGTCATCATGGAGGAGTGGAAGAGGACTCCAGTGACAACCTGTGAAGCTCTGGTGAACTCCATGCCCAAGAGGGTTAAGGCAGTGCTGGAAAATAATGGTGGCCACACAAAATATTGAGACTTTGGGCCCAATTTGGACATTTTCACTTAGGGGTGTACTCACTTTTGTTGCCAGTGGTTTAGACATTAATGTCTGTGTGTTGAGTTATTTTGAGGGGACAGCAAATTTACACTGTTACACAAGCTGTACACTCACTACTTTACATTGTAGCAAAGTGTCATTTCTTCAGTGTTGTCACATGAAATATATATAATCAAATATTTACAAAAATGTGAGGGGTGTACTCACTTCTTTGAGATACTGTATCTATCTATCTATCTATCTATCTATCTATCTATCTATCTATCTATCTATCTATCTAATGCAATATAGAACAATTTGCTCTGTGCATTATTTTCACTATGGTATTTTTCATATAAAGAATTTATTTTAAAAATAGATTATTGAGAAATATTACGACTGTTCAATGATAATTTGCAACGTATGTGTATGTAATGTCTTATTGTCGCAATATACAGTGTATGAGTTACTTCAATAAGTCACAAAATGTGCTGTATTTTAGTGCAATAACACTTTACAGATAGCAGGCAGCATCATAAAGCATAATAAAATGTGTTCTTAAAAAAAACTGCAATAATGACGTGCATAAGCAGCACAAATCAGCAGGCAGGGGACACCTAGCGGTTCATCACAATAGTAAAGCATGCCATTATAAAAAAATCATGGGGCCCCCCTGGTGGTCCAGGGGCCCTAAGTGACTGCTTACAGCGAGAAATGGCCCTTTCAGCATTGATGGTGAAAGTAAAATGGCACTTGTCCTTCTGCAGTCATCTCTGGAAAACCGTGGCTGAAAGTAAAAAATAATTATAACAAAGCTCAATATTAAATCACACCTTATTGCAATGTGTGAATAAAGATGAAACCTAGCTACTGGCATGCATTGTAGTTTCTTTAGTAAGTGATACATATCTTCAAAATAAACTGGAAATATCAGATTTTATTAGACAAATGTCATTCTACATATTGGACTTTCTGTGTCTGTAATAAATGACCAAGGTTGAAAATATTTTACTTTAATGCAGGTTTGGAAATCGTTATGTCTTTATTATAAGCATTTTTTTTAAAGAAGAAGAAAAAAGAAAACACTCATCTAAACAGAAAATAAAGTCATTTGGGGGGGTTTAATTTTCCTTGCACATTGTCTGACAATTCAGATAAATGTCAGTTAAAATGGGAGATTCAGCATTCCAAAAGACAGATTCAGAAATACACACAGGCACAGAAACACAGACACACAAACAGGAAACATACACACCTTGACATCACTAATCAGTAGTAATGACATCAACACTGACTCTTTTTTTTTGACATCTTCATGCTTTTCCTCTTTTCAGTTTAATTGCTTCTTTTTGTCATTGATTACAAAGTATAGGATCCACTCGGAATTTGTATAGTAACAAAAAAAAGGAAAGTCACAAAAATGGAAGCAAAAGGAAGCAAACATTAACTATGATCTGAACACTGATAATTGGTTTGAACACGGACTTAATTTCAGTCTTTTTTTATACTGTATAAATCGATAAAAATTCTCATACCTTTTATTCTGGAATAACTTAAGTAGAAAGAAAAGCTGAAATATTAATTTTACGGATATTTCATGTCTGTTTAAGCATATGAACTGTCTCAGGCATCCACCACACAACTACCTATGAATGTCTGGTGAATATACAGTGGAGAAATATACACATCTTTGACTGAAAACAAAGAGCTTTTCAGAATATACCAAAACTGACCTGCTCATTACTCAGAAAATAACACATGTCAATATATTACAGTGTATTCAGCTTGGCAGATTATATAGTTAGCGATATCAGAATTTGTTCTGTTGTTTTCTGCATTTTGTTCTACAGCTGTGTCACTTAGACTGACACATGATCATTTAAAAAAAACAACAACAACAAAAAAAAAACAACTGACCAAACACGGAAGCATAGACATACAGATAAGTTTCAGAATAGCCCTTGGAATAAAGAGTCCACCAACTCCCCATCCCCTTTCCCATACCAACCTTATACAGTAATCAACTGTTACAAATTGTGTGTCTGCAGTTTTGTTGACAACAAAGCATGCTCATAATTAATTTGTCTTCTGCAACGCTTCCATGATAACAGACCAAATGTCAGGAACCAGGACTTGGGAAGTTGTATGTAGTAGTCTTTTAACTGGTCGGACATGCTTGTTGAACAGGCACAATGCCTACTGGCTCATTTTTGCCACATACTGAGCACAGGGTAATAGTATTTTCTAAACACAAACTACAAGGCCCTAGATTCTTTAAATATTTCCCTATGAATCAAAGATTACAACTGCATATTGCTCTCAGAGGCACCACAATAGGTACCACAATTAAGCCAATATATGTATGTATGTATGTATATATATATATATATATACACATAGATAGATAGACAGATAGATATATATATAGAGAGAGATAGAGAGAGAGAGAGAGTTTATGTGACACTACATTATTGGAGACTCATTGTCAAACATCTAACCCACACCTACCCCGAGCTGTATTATAAAAGAGTCAGCACTCTTAAATCGAAAGAATTGTTTAGATCACAATATTGTTCAATGTTGTGTCAGTGTCTAGCGTCACAGCTTCTTATTTATTTCATGTCTGCTGGGCCACTATTGATAACGATCAATCAAACATTTTTTGGAAACGTGTTTTTTCTTTTTTTGTCATTGCCCACTTCTAGCCGCAGTGGAGTTCATGATAACTTATTACTCAATGTTTATTTCTGCTGCTGTAACATTACATCTGGAAATGTCACAAATATACAGTCTTCACAGATATACGTCAATTCCATACGTCAGACCATTCAAGTTTCCACCTCTTATTTTCTGCCATATTATTCTCCAAAGTCCTTTCGTAATAAAAACTCAGTAGCATTAAGCTTTATATTATATAAAATTAAATGTACTTGCTAGAAGTTTCGTGTTGGAGAAAACCTTCAAAACATTTTCCATCATTTTTTTAAACCATAAAATGTTCTAAAAGTATGGCTCAATTGTTGTAGATGCAATGTTTCCAAGAATAACCTTAGTTATCCACATAGTTTCATCCTAAAAATACCTTCATATAACATGGGTGTATCTTATCCTGTTTCTTAGCAACAAGCAGCAAGGGGCAAAAATGGATCTTCAGAACCATGTATTGCCTCACTTCTGTCCTAGCAGTATACCAAGTTCTTTTGCTATGAGACTCCTCACTCTAAAGCTTTTTCCATCTTCCCTATTTTGTCCATCTCCTGTCATTCTAACTTACACTCTGCCTTAAAACATTAGTCCTCTCCTCCATTTGAGCAAATATGTTTAATCTTTCTATCATCCCTTTTCTGTCCTCTTCTGTCTCACCCATTCTTCACACCGTGACTTCGTTTTTACTCCCTGTCCACAGTGCCTGACTGCCTCCCCCTGCCCCAGGGAGAAAGTGCAGCTGTTCAATGGTGTTCTGCCGCTTTACAGCAAATGCCATTCTGCGAGCATTTTGGCTGATCGTTCCTGCGGCACCAGCAGAGCCATGACCCTCCCCCCAACCCATAGTGCCAGTTCCATGGCCAGCTGACATGGTAGCAGCAATGTTTGTGAACTCTTGTTCACACCCAGATGTTGGGTGCGAATTCATCTTGATCATGTGGTGTCGGTCAAGTAATGGGGTCACACACACATTCTGCTGTGACTGCGTTTTCTTATGATGGCTCAGGTGAGAGAGCAACCCCCCATAGTCACCCATTGCACTCCCCATCATTCTTTCCTCAGGTGACACCAGGAGGCGTTCGTGGGACTTTCTCAGTGTCTTTGAGTTGGAACTCTTGCTGGTGGCCATGGCTTTGTAATACTGGTGCTGCTGGTTCTTAGACAAGTAAGACAGGGCGTTTCCCTCCCCCAAGGCCAGTAGTTGGTCTTGAGACATCACCCGGCGTGGAGGCTGGCTCACTGTCTCAAAGGTAGGACTGTACGGTGACTGGGGTAAAGGGTAAGGATTTGGTGTGGAAGTAGAGGTAGGTACATGTATTTGGGGTCGGGATGAGTGTAGAGGCAATGTACCCCTTGCTCCTAGACTGTAATCACCACTCCAGTGCAGGTGATGCTGGGAGGAGTGGAAGGAAGGTGGTGCATCGTTGGGTCGTCTTTTTGAGGTATAATAATTTGTGTACTCATCCAGTTCTTTTTCTGCATTTAGTTAGGAGACAAATTATATACAGCTTCAAAATTAGTCAATCAATACTTCAATCCCAATGTGTTAATTATAAATGGTTTGTGAGCAATTTAGAAGATGCAATAATCTACATTTTATTTTAAGTCACTCACCTAGTCTCTTGAGGGAGGAATAGCGGTTAATATCAGGTTTCATAACAGCTTCATATGTTGGAGGGAGCTGGGCCAGGTTGTGAAAGGAATGAGAGAAGGTTAGAGGATGGCCTGTGTTGTTGGTCTTGCTGGAGATCAGCGTACCTGTGGAGGTCAACTGGGCATTGTTCATCCGTGGTATACGCTCTGATAAAACAGAGTATAAGGGTTTGCAGTTAAAAACCATTCAAAGGATAACAATTAGGCAAAAATGGAAGTCCTGTAAGATGCCACTGGCTGAATTCTCTGTGTAAGACCTTTTTCTTAAGGTGAAAGATTTTTGAATTTCTTTTTTTCTGCCATTTTGCTTGTTTCTCTTTGGTTTGAGTTAGACTGGACTATATATGGTATGAGTCATGTTAGGCCAACCTAAGTACTAATCAGAATTAGTCATCTGCTTATATCAGCTCCCTTCTTACGACAACCACACAATTTGAAATGATTATATTCCCACTCACTAAGCCTCTTTTGTAACGAACTGACATTTTTTATATATACAGTACCCTCCAAAAGTGCTGGAAGGCCAATTCTATTGTTTTCGCTATACACTGAAGACATTTTCTCAACAAATGCTTAATAAATGTTTATTACAGAACTTTAGTATCACAGATCATTTTAAACACACACAAACACTCGCACAAATGCACGCACACATGTACACACGCACACACACACAGCACATACTCTTTTACTTACCTATAGTAGCTGTGTGTTTGGGGCTGGGCCCAGACTGGATTACATTGTGTTTGCCAACTGCAAAAGAGTAGAGCAAAACCAGATGATCTAAATTTTTCTATATGGGGATTTGTGTTCATTCAGCTACCAGAGCATTAGTGAGGTTGAGGTCAGGTGTTGACGTTGGGATGTCTAGGATGCTCCAGTTCCAGTTCATCCCAAAGGTGTTCAGTGGGGTTGAGGGTCAGGACTCTGTGCAGAACACTCGAGTCCTTCTAACTTCTTCCAACCATAACACACCATGTCTTCATGGAGCTCGCTTTGTGCACTTTGTGTCATGCTGGAACAGGTTTGGGAATCTTAGTTCTAGCAAAGGGAAACTGTAATGACATTGTATATTTACATTTGCTTCCAACTTTGTGGCAACAGTTTTGGGGGAAGAACCACATGTATGTGTGATTGTCTGCATTCCACATAGTTTTGTAGATACAGCGTACAACCCCAATTCCGAAAAAAGTTGAGACAGTATGGAAAATGGAAAGAAAAAAAAAACCCCAACAAAATGTGTCATTTGAAAATTAATTTCACCCTGTACTATACTGAAAACAAATTATTAACACATTAATTGATGTTTTATTTGATGAGTGCAACACACTACAAAAATGTTGTAACCGTCGACAGTTACCACTGTGTAACTTCACCTTTTCTTTTAATAACACTTAAGTGTTTGAGACCGAAGACACCAGTTGGTTAAGTTTAGCATGTGAAACTTTCCATTCTCATCCGTTATGTATTTCTTCAGCCGCGCAACTGTACAGGTCCTTCGTTGCCATATTTCGTGCTTCATAATGCGCCACATATTCTCAATCGGAGACAGGTCAGCACTGCAGGCAGGCCATGCTAGCACCCACTCTCTCTGCTTACGCAACCATGCGTTTGTATTCTGGAGAGAATGGGGTTTGGCATTGTCCTGCTCTGGATGGAAGCATATGTTGCTCCAAAATGTGTACATATCTTTCTGCATTAATGGTGCACTCACAGATGTGCAAGTTACCCTTGCCATGGGTACTGACACACCCCCATACAATGATGGATGCTGACTTTTAGACCTGATGCTAATAACAGCTTGGATGGTCCTTTTCCTCTTTGGCCGAGTAAACACTTCTGTTTTGTCGAAAAACTATTTGAAATGTTGACTCGTCAGACCACAAAACACGATTCCACTGTGGTATTGTCCATCTCAGATTAGACCGAGCCCAGAGAAGTCAGTGGAGCTTCTGGACAGTGTTGATGTATGGCTTCTGCTTTGAATTGTAAAACCTTAAATTGCATCTGTGGATGTTGTGGCGAATAGTGTTGACCGACAAAGTTTTACCAAAGTATTCCCGAGCCCATGTCAGGATATCCATTACAGACTCATGACGGATTTTAAGACAGTGACAGCTGAGGGATCGGAGATCACACGCATTCAAACGTTGTTTTTGGACTTGTACTTGAATCTTTTAATTATATTGTGCACTGTAGAAGGTGAAATGCATAATTTTCAAAATAAATGTTTACTTTAAAAAATCTATGCAGTTGATTAGGTAAACCATCAAAAACCTGGTCTTTATATGTTTATTACTTAAATACAAGTTAAAGTACTTTTATCCGAAAAGTCTGAGGCCACTGGTGAAAATGCTTCAATTTTTGGACTTTTGGACCCCACTGTATATATACAGTCCCCTCTGAAACTACTGGAACGGCAAGGCCAATTCATTTGTTTGTGCTCAACACTAAAGACATTTGGGTTTGAGATAAAAAAAAATGAAAATAAAAATATGGATATGAGATGAGTTTAGGATTTCAGCTTTCATTTCCTGGTATTTTCATCTAGAGGTGTTAAACAACATAAAACATAGGACCTTTTGTATCAGACAGACCAAAGAATTTTTAGTTGAGCAAAAGTATAGGAACAAGTTAATTGATTGCAAAAACTGCATCAAGTCTGCGACTCATTTACATCACCAAACTGTTACTTTCTTCATTTTTGATGCCATTTCCAGGCTTGTACTTCAGCTTCTTTCAGTTTTTGTTTGTTTAGGGGGTGTTTCTCCTTTCAGTCTCCTCTTCGGGAGGTGAAATGTTGCTCCGTTGGGTTAAGGTCTGTTGACTTACTTGGCCATTCTAAAACCTTCCACTTTTCCTCCTGATGAAGTCCTTTGTTGAGTTGGCAGTGTGTTTTGCTCATTGTTTTGCTGCATGATGAACTTACTCCCAATTAGAAAGGAGGCATATCTCTGTAAATTAGCAGACAGAATGTTTCTATAAACTTCTGAATTCATTCTGCTGCTACCATCGTGAGTTCCATCATCAATAAAGATTAGTGAGCTTGCTCCAAAAGCAGCTGTGGAAGCCCAAGCCATGACACTACCTCCACCATGTTTCCCAGATGAGCTTGTATGTTTTGGATCATGACCAGATTCTTTCTTTCTACACACTTTGGTCTTCCCGTCGCTTTGGTAGAGGTTCATCTTGACACCAGAATTTGTGGCCAGAATTCCAATCTGGCTTTCTGATTCTTACTGCTGATGAGTGGTTTGCATCTTGTGGTATGGTGTCTATTTTTCTGAACTTGAAATGTTTTTTTCGAAGGTTGGATTGTGATCCCTTCAGCCCTGCCCTGTGGAGGCTGTTGGGGATGTCACTGACTGTTGTTTTTGGGTTTTTCTTCAAAGCTCTCACAATGTTTCTGTCATCGACTGGTGTAGTTTTCAACCTGGTAGTTAGCACACCACTGTTTGTTTTTTTATATGCTCAATGCTTGACCAATGGCTCTGAATTTCCCTCTTTTCTCAGCTTCTCAAAACATAAACGATCAAACCATAAATGAGCCATGATGGTTAAGAGAATATGACACTGGACTTGAACTGCACTGGGGTTTTACCTGTGCAAGTTTTAGCCTGCTATGAACCTGTGTCTTAATGCAGAGAAAACTCTATTCAGATGAGCAAGAAAGACCTTTGGCATTCATCAAATAAGCTCGTGCTAAACAAATCTTCCATCCTAGGAAATTGCTTTGACGTATCAGAAGTCATCTGAATGTGTACATGTAAACTTGTAAGTGCTCTATTTACTTAATTGAAGTAAATGTATTGAAGAGGTGCAGAAATATGAGAATATAAACATGGACAAACAAGTTTATAGGCTCCAGAAAAAATAGTCTAGTGTTTCCTTCAATCACTTTGCTTGTAAAGAGTAAATTCGAATGGAAAATTGGTCTCGTTTGCTAACACATTTATCAAAGACTTTTGCCTTACCGTCGATAGCTCAGTTGGTAGCGCGGAGGACTGTAGGTAATTATAGTGGTCATCCTTAGGTTGCTGGTTCAATCCAGCTCGAAAGACAGTTTTTTTCCACGTGAGTTGGCTTTTTTTAAATGTTAATTTGACCAGAGTTGAATAAAACACAATTCCCTGACCAGGAATCGAACCTAGGCCGTGGCCGTGAGAGAGTCGAAGCCTAACCACTAGACAACCAGGGACAAAGACCAAGAAAGTGGTGGCCTCTACACTGGCCATGCTGGCCCCTGTCTACCATGAAAAGCTCCTACAAAAGGCACGTGTGTGTCAGCACTGGACCATGGAGCAATAAGATGGTGGCTTGGTCTGATGAATCATGTTTTTTTTACATCATGTATGGCTTAGGGGTAGAAAAGGCTTGAAAAGATGCTTTTCAACATTCTGAGCTATTAAATGCTATTAAGTATTAACTGTTAAAATCAATCAATTAATGAAAAATTGGTGGGTTAAAACAACAACTGTTCTAAGTTGTTTAACACATCTAAATATAAATATCAGGAAACTAAACCTGAAATTCTGATCTATCGTCTTATATTTATTGTTTGATCTCAAACCTGGACTGTACATATCCTTTAAACTGTTCCATCCCAACACATCTGCTTTATGTGCATAATACTCACTCCGGTTGTCTTTGCTCTGGAGTATGGGTGCGTAATGGTTTTTGGGCTGCCTTCCCAGAGAGCCTTTGCTGGTGGTGGCGGTGGTGCTGTTGTTTCTTTCACTCTGTTGTACTGGGCTGGACTGATGACGCAATATATCAACCAGTGCTCTAATACAAAGGAAAAAGGCATAACAGGAGAATGCAGGGGTAACAAAAACAGGCAATGGTAGACTCTAAAGAATAAAAAACATCTTCAAAACGTCAGATTCCAGTTTATATTACCATCTTAGTAACAAACTAATAATAAAAGAATAATAAGGCCACACCTTAATGCAGTACTATTTTCAATTTTAGCAACTGTCCCTTCTAAACTTATTCACATGAATGTTTTATATGGTGTCACTCACCTGGGCATATTGAGATCTCGGTTCCTGGGTCTACGGGAGACCTTGCGGAAAGCCACCTTCACCCCAATGGCCATGACCAATGTGAAAGAAATGACGCCACCAATGACATAAGCTGTACTGTTGCTCTGCTGCTGCAAAGGGTCAAAGTCTGGATCCGAACGGCTTGGGGGCTGAGTGGCAGGCACCTGTGTGTTGGCCCAGATGGGCGAGTGGTAATTGGTGCATATGTCCTGGTTCAGGCGGTTGCGCTGATGCTCACAGCAGAAGCGGTAGTAACAAGTGCCACAGCAGTAGATGTAAGTGCCCTTTGTGCAGTTAAAGGTGTGGTCAAACTGTCCCATTACATCAAAGTAGCCCCTGCACACATCAACGTCCACCAGACGACGTGGTGGCGGCGCCACCTGTGCAGCCCCCAGTGGGGGTTTCAGGGCATCGGCAGTCATATTACGAGGGAGCATGATCTGAGGAAGTGGCATTGCAGGGATCTCAGCCACTTCTGGTTCCACTGCTATGGCCGCTGCTTCTTTTCCCTTCCCTTTCAGTGAAGAGGGTGAGATTTCTTTGCCCCATCCTCGCAACAGAAGCAACAGTGGCCTGCCATTGGCTGAGTGATGTTCTGAATGAACAGCCACTGTGAAAATCACATGGTCCAAAAGAAGAAAAAAACAAAAAATGGCAGCAAATGCCATTTTGATGACGAGGGCTTCTCAATGAACTAGAAGAACAATGTACCACTTTGTACAAAACGGTTCTTAACAATTCGAAATGCTGGTGTACTGGGAAATAAAACTGCGTGCCACTCTGACAATATGCAGCATATACAAGAGGTTAGCTTTAATTTAATTAGTTAGCTTTCCTCAAATGCTATGCAAAAATGCATGTCTAACTTTTTTTCTCAGTTATTTATGAATATAGGTAATTATATTCAGTAATGTCTGTTTTCCAACAGAATACTACAGAAATATCAACATCAAAAATGGAAAGCACTTAATTCAGTTATACATGTGGGGAAAAAAGGTTGAAACAATTTGTACAGATTTCATTTCATTTTAGTTCAACATTAAAATTTTTGAATGAATTTAGGTGCGTGAATGCTTTGGTGATGACAAATTCATGACATGAATTTCAGGGAACGTTAACAATATAAATATTATTATAATCACTAACGCACATCAAACTAACAGGTTTCTTTACTTTATATATGTGTGGTTTTTATCAGGTTTCAACAACCTGCTTGGACGTAAAATTAATCCACCTTAAGGGGAACATGTAAACATTTCTCTGTGAATGTAAACTTATATATTGAAGTCCAATGTTAGTTTATTCCTATTATAACTATAACAGGTTTATTATTATGAAATGCATTATCAATGTCCTTGCTTGTATTTGGCACTATTTTAAAATGAACACCTCTTTCAAAAATTATGTATGTATTGTGTCAACTTCTGTAAAGAAAACAAACACAAAAAAAAAATAAAACCCTTTACTTGTGTAATTTACCTCTTCTTTGTGAATTGTAAACTTGCGGCATGTGTTTAAAATGATGTGTTTATTATGAAATCATAAGTTGTTTTTGGTTGTGGCAATGATAATCAACAAATAATAAAACACACGAAGACTTTTCAAGCCTCTAAATAGCTTGGAATCTGAACCACAAATTGTTTTTTTGCATACATAAATAGAATGTCTTCTGTGTTTCGGAGGTTATTGACACCACAGAGTTACAATAATTCAGAAAAGGTGATTACGAATTAAACATTGAGCACAGGTGCTCATCATTTTGTTTTTTCTCTTGTCTAAAGAAGAAACAAGAAGATAGCTCATCCCAAAGACTTCAGAAGAGACTAAACAGTCAGGGTAAAAGCTACCAAGCAGCATGTGTTAATCTGTGACTTGAAAACAAGTCAGGAAATATGTGTGTCTGTTTGTGTATGGGTTGTGGGGAGTCATTCATCCATATGGAACACATTCAGGGCAATAAATCAAATCAAAGCAAGTGATGTTCTCATGCAAGTTACAGTACAGAGTAGTATTTTTACTTCTACTGTGCGGTTTCCAAAAAGTGAAAACCAATGGAAAACTTATGTAAACATATTAATGGCTCATTATATGCTGGTGAATATGGCAGAATGCACTCTTGTCACTGGCTTCAAGAGTATCCCTGAATATATCTTTGAACCTGTTCTTATAAATCAAATTCATAAATATTGTAATCTCATAACCCAGTATTAACTATCATGACAGAGATGGCTATACGAACTATGGCTTGAGGATTTTTTTTTTTAGTGCACAGAAATCAGGGAAGAAGAAGAGAAGTAAATGCAGAAGCATATAATGGCTTGTAGGTTGACTGATGAAGCAGAAACATGTCAGCCCTTGCAAGGACAAAATTAACAGCAGGTCACTTTGTGGGGTTTAAGGAGGCTTCTGTTGGCCCTGTTTTTGGTCACTCAATCAAGGGCCAACTCCTACCAGTAAAAGTGAGGTTAATTGCACAGCTAACAGTCACTTCTGAATAAAGCACTTTATGTGTAAGCTCATGTTGAAGGTAAGGTAAAAGGGTTTTTTTTTTAAAAAAAAAAAAAAAAGGATTGAGAAATATTTGAAAAATGCAGCTGAAATATCCTTTTCCCCCCACTGACCTGGCACAGTTAATGTTTGGCACTAGTTTTGGCTGCACTTCAAAAACAGATGAACAAGAAGACAAGTACTTCAACGTGTACAATTCAACATTTTTTGCAAAAACCCCTGGCTCATAAAAAGAGAAATAAACATATTCGGCTGCAGCCTTCTTAAAAAAGAAAGACGTTTCTTCCTGGCTGGTGGTCCAGTCATCCTCAGCCACACTGACGTCTCTTTCAGTTAATTCGTCTTGGCTTGTGCATGCCTTTGTTAGTCTTGTATTTTCACTGAAAGAAAATGAGAAGATCATAATGAGTATATGAGGATATTTCTGAAAAATGGGTATGATCTCATGATATTACAAGTAAAGCCATATTTTTACTTACATATTTAAAAAAATCACTGTCATTACAGGCCAGACTAGATTTACAGTATTTAGTAAAAATTTTATATTTTATATTACATTAATGGCTATTAGAAATATTTAAACAATATGACCAAGGCAAAATGATGCGAATTTGTTTGATAGTACTAGCAAATATACCAGTGAATGACCACAACAAAATAGTGTCTTTGCTTGTACACTTCATATTTGTATTTATTTGTGAACGGTTTTTATTCTAAGTGAGGCTGATTAGAGCCTTAAGCTATACTTGGATAAGTTTCACTGGGTGATGTCAGCAATAACTTTTTTTTTAAACATGTTTCCTCTGTAATAAAACTCAATATAACACAAGTGGGACAAGTTTCTACCTGTTTTTTTCTATGAATCTTTATGACTGTCATATAATTATGTATATTTATTTTGCAGCATCAAACATTAGACTCAGTCAATAGTATTTACTCATTTAATTTGTACTAGCAATTGATATAACTCATTTCCTTATTTCTAGAAAATGAAACTGCATGTCATCGTGTCATGTCATATAACCCATTCAGAGATGGGTTATATGCCCATACTGGGGGATTTAACACCAAAATTGCACACATCACTATTCAGAAGTTATTCAAGAGTTAAGGAGGGTGTAATTAAAAGCACCTAAAATCTATGAAAAGCATCTTAAAATCCAGAATACTTCTAAACAAAACAAGAAGAGCTTTATTAGAAGCTGACAAATAATGAGGGTGAAGTTTATATTGTTAAATATGTTTACAGAGATTAATGTGCTTGTCATTGCATTAGTCTTTTTTTATTAGTTATTTTTTTAAATTGTCTTTTGCTTAGCATATTTAATATCGGATATATTCAGTGCTTGTTTTTAATGATGGTGGTCTAGGTAGTACTACATGAACTTCATGCAGGTAATTTGCATAATATGAATGGGCCACCTAGAAAATTGACTTAAGCAGCTGCAAACTGGAATCCCATCTATGGTCTATTACAGTCTTGTGCCCAGTGTTCCCAAAATAGACTCCAAAGCCACTGTGACCCTGACCCCGACCAGGATAAAGAGGTCACTGGAAATGAAAAAAAATGAATGTACTAAGCTGTATACAACTGTTTTGGTAGGCATACAAAAACAGGTTCTACAGATAAATCACGCACCTGGCAACACACCGAGCTAAGAAGCAAGGTGCCGATTTACACCTGGATTTGGGGGAGAAATAAAATCACACTCAACTTCAAGCCATGTTATCTGATGAACCAAACTTTATTACATTTAATAGAATATCTAATCAGCCTCACTTCCCTTTTTTGTGCGATTTCCCCTTAAACATATGTATGAGGGAGAAAAGTGCAGTTTGCATGTTTCAGCAGGCACAGTGCTTAAATTAAGCATTTACGCTTGTACATGCAGATCATGTGGCCTAATTGCACCTTAAATGGTGCCTGAAGTGCAAACAGCCTACTACATCTGGTCTTTAGTGTATAAAAATATACGTTTAAAATCCTGATGTATGTACAGTATCTCACAAAAGTGAGTACACACTTTTGTAAATATTTGATTATATCTTTCCATGTGACAACACTGAAGAAATAACTCTTTGCTACAATGTAAAGTAGTGAGTGTACAGCTTGTGTAACAGTGTAAATTGCTTTTCCTTCAAAATAACTCTACACACAGCCATTAATGTCTAAACCGCAACAAAAGTGAGTACACCCCTAAGTGAAAATGTCCAAATTGGGCCCAATTAGCCATTTTCCTTCCCCGGTGTCATGTGACTTGTTAGTGTTACAAGGTCTCCGGTGTGAATGGGGAGCAGGTGTGTTAAGTTTGGTGTCAACGCTCTCACAATCCCTCATACTGGTCACTGGAAGTTCAACATGTCACCTCATGGAAAAGAACTCTCTGAGGATCTGAAAAAAAGAATTGTTGCTCTACATAAAAATGGCCTAGGCTATAAGAAGATTGCCAAGACCCTACACTGAGCTGCGGCACGGTGGCCAAGACCATACAGTGGTTTAAAAGGACAGGTTCCACTCAGAACAGGCCTCACCATGGTGAAACAAAGAAGTTGAGTGCACGTGCTCATCGTCATATCTAGAGGTTGCCTTTGGGAAATAGACGTATGAGTGCTGCCAGCATTGCTGCAGAGGTTGAAGGGGTGGGGGGTCAGCCTGTCAGTGCTCAGACCATACGCCGCACACTGCATCAAATTGGTCTGCATGGCTGTCATCCCAGAAGGAAGCCTCTTCTACAGATGATGCACAAGAAAGCCCACAAACAGTTTGCTGAAGATGAGCAGACTAATGACATGGATTACTGGAACCATGTCCTGTGGTCTGATGAGACCAAGATAAACTTATTTGGTTCAGATGGTGTCAAGCGTGTGTGGCGGCAACCAGGTGAGGAGTACAAAGACAAGTGTGTCTTGCCTACAGTCAAGCATGGTGGTGGGAGTGTCATGGTCTGGAATTGCATAAGTGCTGCCGGCACTGGGGAGCTACAGTTCATTGAGGGAACCATGAATTCCAACATGTACTGTGACATACTGAAGTAGAGCATGATCAGTATGCAGTATTCCAGCATGATAACGACCCAAACACACCTCCAAGATAACAACTGCCTTGCTAAAGAAGCTGAAGTTCAAGGTGATGGACTGGCCAAGCATGTTTCCAGACCTAAACCCTATTGAGCATCTGTGGGGCATCCTCAAACGGAAGGTGGAGGAGCACAAG
>JAFFST010000380.1:2500-34146 GCA_022414735.1 Noturus placidus | reverse complement strand
TTAGACATTAATGGCTGTGTGTTGAGTTATTTTGAGGGGACAGTAAATTTACACTGTTACACAAGCTGTACACTCACTACTTTACATTGTAGCAAAGTGTCATTTCATCAGTGTTGTCACATGAAAAGATATAATCAAATATTTACAAAAGTGTGAGGGGTGTACTCACATAATAATACACAACAATATAGTCAGTGTTATTATGAAATGTAGTATACCATATTGGCTCATTTATACTGTGTTCTAAGTTGACAAAGGCTATGAATATGGGGAAACTGGAAATTAAATAACCATTAAACAACTGTGTGATATAAGAATGAAATTCTTCCATGTTATGTCATGTCATGTATCATGTATATATGGATGTATATATCTAATGTGTTGTGTGCATCTTATTTGTTGGCTCTAAACTGAAATTAATCCATCTACAATCTAAAATTAAGGGTGTCGTGTGTTTGGACAGGATGGAGTGAAGAAAGAAGAGCAGTATCAGTGCTAAATGCAATTATAAACAGATGGGCAAACTTCAGTTTTAACTGAACATTAAAAACTAAAATAAATTCAATACTCGCTATTTTACATCTTGTTTTTTTTTCACTCCAAGATGGAACACAAATACAATAACAATTACAATTACATTTGCCAGAAAACCAGCCGGAGGAGAAAAAAAAAACAGGAAAAAAGAAAAAATATATATATATATGAAGTAGAAAGTTCACTGAGTGCAGAGTGTTCAAAAGGACGGCTTTGCATATAAATTAGAAAACAAAGAAAAGTGTTCTCTGAAGTGGAGTTTGTGATGTATGATAGAAACCAGAAAATTATTAGCATGTAAGAAAGTGCAAATCTGAGAACAAAAGAAAAGGTTTATCAAAAGGTTACCCGTGGAAATCAGTTGGCTTCTGAGTTGAACAAGAAACCATGGTGAGCAGAAAAGATCTCATTACGTCTCTGAACGCGCAACACATTGAACCTTGAGGTGTATCAGCTACAACAACATAAGACCACATCAGGTTCTACTACCTTCAGCAAAGAACAGGAATCAGAGTGTACAGTAAAACTAGACAAATAAACAGGCAAATCTTCAACTGTCCAGTTTCCATCTCAAGGTTCAATGTGTTGTCCATTCTGAAATGCTTTTCTGCTCACCACAGATGTATAAAGTGCTTATTTGAGTTAATGTAACCTTCCTGTCAGCTCAAATCAGTTCTGCCATTCTCCGGTGACTATCTCCTCAACAAACTGATGCTAACTTGATATTTTTCGCACCATTGTGTGTAAACCCTACAGAGTATTGTGCATGAAAATACCTGGAAATCAGGAGCTTCTGAAATACTCAAAACAACCCCTGAGCAACCATGCCACAGTCAAAGAACACTTTTTGTCCCTTCCCCATTCTGATGTTTGATGTGAACATTAACTGAAGATTTGGACATGTATTTGCATGATTTTCTGCACTGAGCTGCTGACACATGACTGGCTGATTAAATAACTGCATGAGTGTGCAGGTGTCCCTAATAAAGTGGACTGTAGCTGCTCTCAAACTTATCTTCTGGTCAGATTAAAACGTACGCTTCAACTGATGTTTGTCGTTTCTTTTATTGCATTCCTTCACAACTTAAGCGCATTCAAACACTGTCAAACACCATCATCAATCACCGTCAAACACCACCGTCGTCAAACACCGTCGTCAAACAGCATCGTCAAACAGCATCATCAAACATCACCAAACACCAAACACTGTCAAACACCACCAAACACCGTCATCAAACACCACAAAGCACCTTCAAACACCATCATCAAACATCGTCAAACATCAAACACCGTCAAACACCGTCATCAAACACCACCAAGCACCTTGAAACACCATCACCAAACACCGTCAAACACCATCATCAAACATCGCCAAACACCACAAAACACCGTCATCAAACACCACCAAACACCGTCATCAAAATTCCGTCATCAAACACCACCAAACACCACCAAACACCGTCATCAAACACCACCAAACACAGTCATCAAACACCACCAAACACCGTCATCAAACACCGTCACCAAACACCGTCATCAAACACCACAAAACACCGACATCAAACACCACCAAACACCGTCATCAAACACCGTCACCAAACACCGTCATCAAACACCACCAAACACCGTCATCAAACTCCACCAGACACCGTCATCAAACACCACCAAACACCGTCATCAAACACCACCAAACACCGTCATCAATCATCGTCAAACACCACCAAACACCGTCATCAATCATCGTCAAACACCACCAAACACGTCATTAAACATCGTCAAACACCACCAGACACCACCAAACACCGTCATCAAACACCACCAAACACCACCAAACACCGTCATCAAACACCACCAAGCACCTTCAAACACCATCATCAAACATCGTCAAACACCACCAAACACCACCAAACACAGTCATCAAACACCACCAAGCACCATTATCATAACACCGTCAAACACAGTGAAAAACTGAAATAAAGTACCTAATACATGAGCATATTGTACATAAACATGTATTCATTCATCTTGCTCACATATTAAACTAGCATTAATGACTAGAATTAGGAAACATTTGCACTTACATTACAATACAAACATGAAACAAACCAACATACCGTGTGCGCCTTCCGACCAGAAATCTAGGAGTTGCTGTAACGCTTTACTGTTTAATTATTCTCTTCTTTCGCACATAAATCCATGTACAGCAACAAAAACTGCATGCACATTTTTGCACTGCTATTAGTTAGGCTAATCACATGACAACAGTAACTTAAATTAAACGCAGCTCACTAGTTTAACCTGTAGGTGTCACTATTTCTGCAACCCTTGTAAAACAAAACTCACATAGGCAAATTATTACTAATATTTACATTACATTATTGTGATAACATAACAAATAAATACTTTAAAAGGCTTAAAGAAAGAAAAGACCCATACATGTTTTCAGCGACAGCTACATGGACTATGAAAAGGTAGTGTCAAAAGCAGGGGTAAACTAGTAAAAAAATGATTTTGGAGTATCTCTGGACATTACTGCAAAGATAGAAACAAAAACAGAGGCTAAAGAGACAAAAAGCAGATCTCTGGGAAAGCAATGGATGCAAGTAAACTGTGTGAGTGGGCATGAGATGAAGGGTTTTGGAACATGTAGTGGTTTTATCTCAAACACTGTAGGAGGAGTGGCATTTGGAAACTGAAATAAAAGAGCAAGTTGGCTTAACCATTTCCCTGTTACACAACACAGCTATTGCAGAAAAAATGAAACCCTGTGCATGAGCTGAAATGGTTTGAGCTTAGTACAAAACACTGTTTAGTTTTTCTTTCTTTCTTATTATTCGACTTTATAATGAATAGTGGGAGAAAGAAGGTTTATGCAGTCAGCTGTAGATCACCTGACTTGTGAAATCAAGGGAAATTGGTTTAGCTCAGTCATTTAATATATTTTTGCGCTTGGATTTTCACTGATTTTCTCTCTAATTTAGTCGTGGTTAATTCCCACCCTCCAGTTCGGTCTCCCCTATCAACCAAGGAGAGCGAAGGTTATCACATGCGTTCTACGATTTTTGCAAACTGCTGCTCATGCAATGTCAAAGAGTGGTGTAACACACTCAGAGGAAAGCGCTATCCACCCACTTCCATATGTATGCGCTGTACAGACACTCGTGATTGACATGGGAGAGACAGGATGTGGCATCGTCTCGATTCGAACTCACGGACGACAGGACGAACGCTTTAATTTTCTGCCCACGTTGGTCATTCATTAAAATTCCTAAAGCAGACAACATGTGCACTTTCTCTTGAATGTTATACAGCATTGTATAGAAATATTCATCAAGCCGATACACAGCACCCACACACAGAGCACAAAATGCCATCGTGTGAGCTGGATGAAGAATACCACAGAAAGCATTATTTAAAATAAATACAATGTTTTGTTTTTATTTGTATTATTAATTTTTGTTTATTTCTAGAAAGATACTAGAAGGATTTTCAGAAGTACACGATACAATTTGATGGGATCTATGTCTCCCTGTCTGGAAAATCAGCCTCTCTTGAACCTTGATTTACCACCTCTTCTACTTCTTTACATTCCGGACCACAATAAAGATTTCCGTCAGATCTAGCGGAGTATTCCCATACACTCATGATCCTTGTCAAAGTCATCATCTTCTAATTGTGACATAGATAGTAAGTGTATTCTAGACACCAAAGGCCTGTGCATAAAAGGTGCATTACATGAAGCTTCCATTTTAACAGGGATTTCAAAACACACCAGCTGCATCAGAGGCACATTACTGGTGCAGTGCTTGCATGGAATGAAGTAAGGTTAGGTGCTGCAGCACAGACTCGGAACGCTAAAACAGTTCATGTCAGATCATGGCGTGACATGCTTCCAGGCTATGATTCACTGAAAGTGCAGAGGCAATTCCAACATCGTATCTGAAAGTACATGATTACGTAGACTTTCATTGTCAACCACCATCAAACACATCCCATGAAGATGTACTGACTGCACTAATGTAGTCCCCGTTAGAGAAAACAGGCAGCATCTATAACTTTTATCTGTATCTTAACAACATTTTTTTTTTACATTCATATAAATGTGCTGGAATCTGCCCAATTCTAGATCTAGAATAAATAACAAAAGATTAATGTCTTAATGATGTACAAAATTGGTTCTGACCATAGAAAGATGCATTGCCACATTGCTGTGAAATATTTATCTGCTTTAAGCAGAATGACTTACCTTTTAATTTGGGTTAGCTTTGACATGACGTGTGTTCACAAAGTGAATACGAGTCGCATTAGAGATATCAGTGCACTCCATTATTTGAACGATCGGCTGCTGGGTGTACAGTCCTGACAGCAGGCGATGAGCCAGACAAAACACCCGGACTAAAAGTCAATCATGAAAAGAGTCACATTACCCCTTCGCCCAAGTGTTCAGTAGAACAAGGCTCGGCTCGTGTGCCATACGGAACTCAAGGTAGTCCCAATTATGGATTTAGACATGAAATTCCAGCCTTAACTCAAAAGCTGACACTCCTAATCTCTGTAACTCCAAAATAATAGCTACATATTTTTGCAAATATGTCGTAATATTTTCAATTGAACACTACAGAATACAGTATATTGAAACAAAGCAGTATTAAAACCATTGTTCCGAAACAGATCCTAAATAATATCCAAGGTCCTAGCCAAGGTTACTAGCCAAAAGCACTATTTTTTACACTTACTATAGTTAGCATATTTTATTTCTACTGATACACTGTTTGTGTAAACGTAACTATACAGTGAAAATCCGCTACACAGAAATGTCTTATTTCTATCATTTCTAAAGCAAATGACAGTCGATTTGAACATGTTCCATCTGCACTGACGTACAGGTGAATCCAACTTTTTCCAATATGGCAGACACGATGTACTGCAGTAGCTAGCAACAATCTGTATCTACGATTTTACTGTATCCATGGTTAACACTGTAACATCCTAACCACTGGCGTAAGATCGAAACAGTATGCATGGTTTTGTGAATGCTTCTTTATTTCCAACTGTCACATGAAAATGCAACATCCCTGCATTTATTCACATCATTAAACATGCAAATTCAGTCCTGAATATGCATGTGCATGCATATATTTTAAAGCATAGCTTAGTGTGACCTCGTCTCGCTCGTTGAGTCATATGCTAAAGCCATCTTGATGAGTAACAGTTACTGCCATAACATAAGCTTCACTACATCCTTACACAACAAGCATGTAGGCTTGACTGATGCAACACACCAGTTTGCTAAGAATAACACTTCGAGAGCGGCTCGAGAGGGGACAAAGCAGAAAACATGATCTGCTCATTGAACGTAATCTAGTAACATGACAAAGCCACGGTTCATTAAAAGGGAAGCGTTAGGGAAAAGATTAATTGTGGATGGGGATGGGGAGGAGGGGGGGAGTGCACAGATGTGCAGTGAGTAGGGTTGGCGAGTCAGAGAGGAATCCAATGCCGCAAGGTGGGGGAAGAGATGGGAAGAGAGGAGGGGTCTTTGTGGATAAGGACCCTTGAGACAGAAGGTAGAAAAAGGGTAAGAAGGTAGTATTTAAAATAAATACAGCCCCAGAGTGTGTCCTGAACCATGTCAATGACTGACTGTGCCACCCATTTTTGCACCGTAGTGCTGGCGAGATGAAGCTAAGCAATAGAGGCAGACCCCCTATCAAGTGCCTACATCTGTGCACATGCATGCACACATCCTTTGCTTCTCTCTCGCGCGCTTGCTCTCTCTCTCTCGCACATCCACTTTAGATTATTTCCCAGTGTCTCCTCTCATGCGTTTTGTCTTTTTTTTATTATTATTATTTTTTTTTTTTTAATCAGTATGTGGGTAGAAGCTGCTCTCTCAGGGTAGCACCATAGCAAAGCAAACAGAAGACAGCGAAAGACAGAGAGAAAGAGAACAAGAAAGACAGAAGAATGAGAAAAAAAACCCTCTTCTATAACGAAATTTGTTTGTTTCATTCCGATGGTGTAAATACTTACGCTGTCGAATTGCTTTGCTTACATCTGATCTTGTATGCTAAGCACAATGTCGCTGTCACTATCAACACACAACGTCTCATTTGTTTCCCTTTAGTCCCTCAATTAGAAAATCTCTCTCCCTCTCTCTATCTCTCTCTGTCTCTCTCCCCCTCTCTCTCTGATTGAGAAGAAAATAGGCATTCGGATGGAATCAAGCTTTTCTCCAGATGGGTGCAGAACAGAAGGAGGAACATTTAGAAGGAATATAGGAAATGAAGAGACAAAGAGGGGTGATGGAGTCAAGTAGACTGAGCAGGCCTTGGAGCAGGAGCACACTGAACCATTCCAAATGTCCAGCATTGAGCATGTAGAACATCCATCAAGCAACAAGTTCTGGTGACACGAGGGTATGACTGCGACTAATTTCTTACATATAGTACTGAGGGACTTTATTTCCTCACAATATCATGACATCATTAAGGGCATTAGCATTCATTAAGTCTAATACTAATACATAGACAAAACCCATACAAAAAAACTAATGCACAATTTTAAGTGCTTTTTTACAAAAAATAATCATTATAATAATAATAAAAAGTATGATTATTACTATTAATAATAATAATAATAATAATAATAATAAAGCACGGGCAGAATGAAGTGTTACCTGTATGGAGCTTTTTATTCCTCTTTAGTGTCCTAAGATCTGCTGAAAGTTTCAAGATCGTATAGCTTCCTTTGTTAGAAACAAACAAAAAACCCAAAACCCCAAGGACTCGGCTGCAGCGTCGTTTTGCAATTCGACGTGTTGCTTGTAAATAACGCGCGAGCTCCGTGGCAAAATAACGCAGTGCCTCCAGAGCAGAAGCGCAGAAGCGCAGAAGCGCAGAAGCAAAGCCACCGTGGACGCAGGAAGAAATACACAACTGTTCTGCTCACGGTCCCAGATCACGGCTTATTCTCGGGTTTCCACCTCCGTTCCAGCGTCCTGTTGGCGATATGGAGCCGTAAAAACATCCGACTTGAAATTTTTCATTCGTAGGGCGCAGCATCATCGGCACAACATCCAGCGCGCGCTAACGTGCGCAAAAAAAGAGGAGAGGAGAGGAGAGGAGGGGCGGGGCGGGGGGCGGACCTCGGTCAGGCAATGATAGATAGATAGATAGATAGATAGATAGACAGACAGACAGACAGACAGACAGACAGACAGACAGATAGATAGATAGATAGATAGATAGATAGATAGATAGATAGATAGATAGATAGAAGGATAGACAGACAGACAGACAGATAGACAGATAGATAGATAGATAGATAGATAGATAGATAGATAGATAGATAGATAGATAGATAGATAGATAGATAGATAGATAGATAGATAGATCAGTTCAATACCCGACTAAGATGTGCTTTGTTTTTGGAGCAGCAGCGCGCGTGCATTTTGGCCCCTGCATCCCTCCAGGGACAAATGAATGCTTTTCTAAATCAAACTTGAGCTCCACAGAACATAAAATCGCTATTCCAGGGTCAGATGAAACCCGGCCGTTGTGATGTGTCTGAAATGTGAATCAAATCGCAGTGAGTATTCTTCTACTGAGCCTTAATGAACTCAGTGCGCTCCCTCGCTTTACCACCCGGGATGATCATTTCCGCTCCAGTGGAACGCGAGGACAACAATGACTGAAGACCCGGATCACATCCACTGATTGGACCAAAGGGCAATTGGGCGCGTTTTTATTTGTTAATCGCGGGAAATTATCTACCAATCATTAGCATGGGTTATTCCCTAAGGGATTCTTCTCTGGGGTGGATGCGCTTGTTGTTTATTTATTTGTTTATTTATTTATTTATTTATTTGTGTTGTTTATTTATTTCCCCGTGGCGCATGCGTGCAGAAGCTTCCGTGCCAAATTAAACTACTCATTTTCATCAGGAAATGTAACAACGCATCTGATGGAAGAGACTGGGAGTGAGGGAGAATACGGATTGTGTTTGAGAACACAAACATAGGCTACAGATAAACTGTACACACAATACACACAATATTTGGTCACAGCTGGGTGACAACAACAACAGAGCACAGAGTTTAAACCAGTTTAACCCATAATGTTACATAACGGACATTTTGGACATGCCAATCAGTCTATAGCTGATATACATGTCTATAGGACATGTCTTTGGACTGGGGAGGAAACCAGAGTGCCCGGAGGAAACCCTCGAATCATGACGAGAACATGCAAACTCCGAGTATGAAAAGGTGTTAACCACTAAGCCACCATGTCTCCTGGGTTGATCCTTGTTTATTTAATTCTTTTTTTATTTAATTGTTGAATATTTAATTGATCATCACACCCACATATTTCTCCTTCCACAAACTGACCTCTCAAGATTGGAATACTGCAGCTTACTCCTTGGTCTTCCACTGTGTGCTATTTGAATCCTGCAGCAGATCCAGGATGCAGCTGTGTGACATTCAGCCATTGCTGCATTCCCACTACTGGTTTCCTGCAGCTGCCCGCATCAGATCTAAACACTCGCGTTTGCCTGCAAAGCTAAAAACGGTCCAGGAGCAATATATTAGACTTAAAGGTCTGTTAAATACCTGACATCTTATTTACACATCATTATTCATCTTTCTTTCTTTTTGTTTGGGGTTCTTTCTTGCTTTTGTATTACATTGCACTGTCATGGAGCGCAAAGGGGGGAAAAACACAGTCTGCTTTTCTTCAGTCCTTATTTTCTCCCAGTTCATGGTTGGGCTTAGAGGCAGGTTCTTGTCTTTAATAGCAGTGCTGTAGATGATTGCGAGAAATCCCATTTCAAAAGAACAATTTAAGATTAAAAAGATTAGGCATGAATAACATGCAGGTAATTTTAATAACCTGCAAGGGCCGCCCAGAAAATCTACTAAAGCGCCTTTTTAAGACATAATTAGAGATGATGATGAATTAAGTTGTCAACGTAAAACGCATCAATACAGTGCCTTGCATAAGTACTCACTGCCCTTGATCGTTTTAACGTTTTGTAGTGTTACAACCTGGAATAGACTCACTAATCTGGTTACTAAAATGGAATTCCAGAAAAGAAGAATGGGCAAAGCATGTAGAACTCAATGCCAACTGTGTCAATCACAAGCTTAGTCCTTCTTGTTATAAATTTCTATGCAAGAAATGCCCTTAAAATTCTTCAAACAGGAAAAAGGTTATTAAAGAACAAATATTTGACCTTGCTGTGACCTTGACCTTGTTTGGATCTATTCCAAAATCTAATAGGTTCATCTACTGGTTACTTATGATAATTCCATATAAATCCTACAAACACTCAACCACTTGTTCTTGAGATATCATGCAAAAAATATATTGTGAATCTCAGATGGACACACGGACAGACTGATGGCAAACATTGTAGCTAGCCAAAAAAAATGAACATGTAAGTAACATCTCTGGATGACAAACAGGAAGGAAGCTATTGTAGAACAAATTTTTCAAACATTTGATCTTGCAGCCAAAGGTGGTTCCACCATTGACCCAGATGGCTGTCCAATCAAGTTCATTTCAATTACAGGGTTTTTAACACTGCGAAATATGGAGAAGTTAAAGGGGGGGAATATTTATTAAAGGAACTAAATGACTTAAGCTGCAAACTTAATTCAAAATCTCTGAATCTGACCCCTTATTATTATGAATGTACAATAATCATATCAATACTCCACCCCATGTAAACATGATACGTTGTATTGTATAAGTGAAAAATTAAACATCAGACAGCCTATATCAGTGAAAATCATTTGGTAAAACTTACCTGTCTCCTGTATACAGCACACAGTTGTAATGCAGCCTGTTGAGCCTTTAGGTCAGTTTAAAACACTGACACAATGAAACATACAGTAGATCTTAACTGAAAGAGAGGAACATAAACAGCAATGGCGCACCAAATGTGCACTCTTACTGTAATTAGAAAGTAAAATGTGCGTCTGACTGTAATTAGGGTGAGCATGCAGAACCGTCAGTGTTCAGGAAGAAAGCTCAGTCCCACTGAGGAGCAGTGAACTTACAGAGAGCACAATACTCAGCTCATACTCCACTGCAAAGTGTCCTTAAATAGTGAACACTGGTTTGTGCAAAGAATATTATAAAAAGTATGAAGAAAAAAGTGTGATCACTGTGACTTAAACCGTGGCATGGTTCATGGTACCAGATGGGCTGGTTTGAGTGTTTCAGAAACAGCTGATCTCCTTGAGATTTCACACGCAACAGTCTCTCGAGTTTACACAGAATGGTGCCAAAAAAACTAAAAACATAGAGTGGGTGACAGTTCTGTGGGTGGAAACACCTTGTTGATGAGAGAGGTCAGAGGAAAATGGCCAGCTTGGTTTGAGCTGCCGGGAAGGATATAGCAACTCAAATAATCACTCTTTACAACCGTGGTGTGGAGAAAAAGCACATCAGACCTTGAGGTGGATGAGCTACAACAGCAGATGACCACATCAGGTTCTGAGGTTCTCATGGGCACAGACTCGCCCAAATTGGACAGATCAAGACTGGAAAAAGACCAGGTGATTTGTATTACATTGTAATATTTACACCCCCAGATTAAGATAAACCATGATCATCGTTCTAAAAGTGGGGTTGGGACCCCCAGTGGTCTGTCAGGCAGAGCCAGGAGGTCCACAATCTTCAAATATTCTTATGATTGAAATCACAGCCCAATATTATCAAAGTTATTATATTTATTATCAAGTTGCTGCCATTATTAATCTTTTTAACCAGCCACTGGAAGTGAATGGGTTTAAGCCAAACCTCAACACCTAAAAAACAAATAGAACTCTAAATATTGTAAACTTTAACCTAATAACGATTTTAATAAAACATGTTCAGCAAATACTTCATCATACAGTGCCTTCCACTAATATTGGCTCCCTTGGTAAATATGAGCAAAGAAGGCTGTGAAGAATTGTCTTTATTGTTTAACGTTTTGATCTTTTATTTAAAAAAGTCACAAAAATACTTTGCTCTAATGGATATCAAACAACTGCAAACACACCACAGGTCTATAAAAAAGGTCTAAGTTTGTTAAATATAGGTAGGCAACAATTATTGTCCCCCTTTTATTCAATATTTTGTGCTACCTCCCTTTGCTAAGATAACAGCTCTGAGTCTTCTCCTATAATGCCTGATGAGGTTGGAGAATACATGGCAAGGGATCTGAGACCATTCCCCCATATAGAATCTCTCCAAATCCTTCAAATGTCAAATGGACTCATTACCCAAAAGCTCTATTTTGGTTTCATCTGACCATAGAACCCGATCCCATATGAAGTTCCTGTACTGTCTGGCAAACTGAAGATGCTTAAGTTTGGTTTTGGATGAGAGTAGAGGCTTTTTTAAAGCCACTTCCCATTTTGTGAAACTCAACAACCTTTTGCCGCACATCACAGCTATATTCCTTGGTCTTACCCATTGTTATGAACAAGTAAGGGAATTTGGTCGATGTGTTACGTCATATTTGTACCCCAGGTTGAAAAATTTCCTGTTCCTAGTCACCCAGGTGTAGTAAAAAATAAGAAGATATCAATGGAAATATACTTCTAATTTATTTTTCTCATGAGTTCATAGGGGTACCAATAATTGCTGCACACCTATATTTAACAAAGATTTGTTCAATATCCATGAGAGCAGAGTATTTTTGTGAATACAAAAGGTTAATCAATCAAAAGTTTCAGCAGTAAAGACAATTTTTCACAGCCTTCTTTGCTCATATTTACCAAGCATACCAATATTAGTGGAGGGCACTGTATATCTCTGTATTTTGATTTAAACTACAAGTGGTCATAGTCTAAACCAGAAGGTCTTCAGAAGTGATTGTTCATTCAAAAATTATAACAACAAATAGCAATTTACAGAACATAAATTCATGCTATGAATTGCTAACAACACTAGACACCCAATAATATTGTACTCGATTTACTTGTTATATTCAAGAAAGATCTGAAACTTTGTCATCAGTATCTATTAAGAAGCTGGGATGCCATGCTGCTGCTAGTCAAAATGATTTTCTGGGAAATTTTTCTTTTAATAATGATGGAGAATGTTCATTTCAGAACGTAGAAACAATACTGCTCTATGCACAGCGCAGCGTCTACATAGCTAAAAATGAATTTTAAAGTGTTTATGAAATGACTTGAGAACCATAATTTGAGTCTGTGTCTGTCGGTGTTATCTTTTGAAACAGGGAGTTAGGAAGGGAGCATTTTGAAAGCATTGACTGATCTCCACAACAGTCTATAGTGTTCCAGATAGAGCAGAGAGCAGAGGTTTCCACCCACCTTGCCTCGATTTGGTACAGGGCCGTGGGTTGTTACCGCAACAGTTTTTTTCTGCGCTCCTCCGCACTAAGCATCATGCAGCAGTGAGGGCTTAAGGGTTAACACAAGGTAGTGAAATAAAACTGTAGCTACAAACGAGCTTTGAGCCAAGATCAAGATTTTGAAGCAGGAATGAGCAAGGGGAAAAAAAAAAAACACACACACACACTCACTTGAACCATCATTTCAACACACACATGTTGGTTTGGAAGGAGTGTTAAGGCAAAGGAAGCTGACAACGACCCATATTGGATGCTAATTAGCTGCTATTTTAAAGCAGTACCCCTCTGTGGCATGGCAGACCAATCCACAGGTGATTGTTGAAGATAAATGGAAAGCTCAGGCTTCCTTAAAATTTCATATTCATCACTCTTGGTGAAATTCAGTATTCTAGCAAATTAAAATATCAAATGTCCCACGGCAATATTGGGCTGTTCATCCATTTAACATGAACTGTTTTCAGAGGACAGAACGGCCTGCATGAAAATGTTAATAGAAGACAGTAGAAGCATTGCATATTTTTGCTTAGAAAAGAATATATCGTTGTTTATTGGTTGCACAGCTTCTCTATACCATGATTGGGAGACCAGTGACAGGGGCTGTACCTTGTAACCAACTGATAATTCACTTATTAGAATCTTGTGTGAGTAAATACCCTGTTTTACTTAAAGAAATTATTTAAAGAAGCTTTATTTTAAAAAGTTATCTTCAGTATGCTAAAGATCATGTGGACAAGCCAGAAGGTTATTGGAAAAATGTATGTGGACGGATGAGACCAAAATAGAACTTTTTGGTGTAAATGAGAAGAGTTCTGTTTGGACAAAGGAAAACACTGCATTCCAGCATAAGAACCTTATCCCATCTGTGAAACATGGGGATGGTAGTATTATGGGCCTGTTTTGCTGCAGCAAGGCCAGGATAACTTGCCATCATTGATGGAACAATGAATTCTGAATTATACCATCGAATTGTAAAGGAAAATGTCAGGACATCTGTCTATGAACTGAATCTGAAGAGAAAGTGGGACATGCAGCAGGACAATCCTAAGCACACAAATCATTCTACCAAAGAATGATTAAAGAAGAATAAAGTTAATGTTTTGGAATGGTGAAGTCAAAGTCCTGACCGTAATCCAATAGAAATGTTGTGGAAGGGCTTGAAGCAAGCAGTTCATGTGAGAAACCCCACCAACATCCCAGAAGTAGTTCTGTACTGGGGAATGGGCTAAAATTCAGGTGCAGGACTGATCAACAATTCTGTTACAGGAAATGTTTAGTTGCAGTTATTGCTGCACAAGGGGGTCACACCAGATACTGAAATCACTCACAGACATAGAAAACTGGATAATTTTCCTCAATAATGTTATATTTAAAAATTGTGCTTACACTGTGCTTGTTTTGCACATTTTAGTTTTGTCCGTACCATTCGGTAAAAGAAAGTGTTCAAAACTTTATTTAAAAAATGAACAAACAAATTATTTGAAAAGTAATCTTTAATATTTTACAATCCTTTACTTCATTTTATTGTCTTGTGTAATGTTCTTGAACTCCTCTCCACTTTGCAATTGTCATTTTTTTATGCTGCTCCTTTGAAAATGGAGGGGAAAGAGAAAAAAAAAGACACGAGATGAAAGAATGCTCTGTACATCACTTTTTTTTCCAGTTAAGAAAAAAATATATATAATTCACATTTTAATTCTCTTCCATACAGTACGCTCAGAAAACGTAAATGTAACAAAATCTAGATGGGGCACATGGCCACTCGTCACATCGGTATCATGCACGGTCTTTAATGGAATTAAACAAAACATAAATCACTGATTACTTTTTACTTTCTTCATGGGGATGGTGGGGAGGGGGAAGGGCTAAATGACTGGGGTGACACTCCAAACATTGGAGAATATTATAATTAAGAAACTTTATGAAATGAAGCAGATTGCTGGCGAATAAGATGGAAGTAATGGGGGCGATGTAGTCCCTTATGTGACTGTAGTGATGCTTCAAAAAAGCATGCCCTTTTTTTTTTTTTGGGAAAGTCCAAAAACAAGTTCATCTCATACTGACCAAGGGCTTTTAATGAACCACAAAATGTTTTTTCTTTTAGTCAGTCGAAATTAAGGTATTGTATGATCCATACACAATACTGTGGCCATGCAAACCAAGTCTTTTATTACCCCCCCCCCCCCCCCCCCCGAGCCTCAGTAATGGATTCAGGTCCAATTCTGAATGGGCAGACATGTTTTTTTTTCCTCTCTCTTTTTTTTGTTTAGTGCTGGTGCTTTTCATTCCAATTCTCCTTCACTCTGGGCAGTGTCGTTATCTTTAGATAGAATTAGGGGCTGGGTGGAGTGGGGTGGGATACAGATTGTAATAACTCTTTATTGGATTGTTGTATAATAATTTGGACAACTCTAATTTTAAAACGTCCCACTATATTTAAAAAAAAAAAATGCTTAAGGTACAAAGAGGAAGTGAATGGAATTACTGATTGTGGTTTCGGTCAAATATCAAATGCAAGCCAGTTCATTTCATCCAGCTTTAAAATGATGACAACTTCAAGAATACGCAATTGAATTTGGTCTCCCACAGCTCAGTATTCCTTGTGCTAGAACAGATATTTAACATTTGCTTGTGCACTACGAATCGTACCACACAACCTGACTTGTGTTTGTCGTCATCTTACTGTGCTGGATGAAATTATTTTAAGCTTGTGTCTCTTTGGCTCAAGAATGCTCTGTCCAGATTTTACTAAAACAAGGTGGTAAGTGGAAAAAGTACTGGGCAAGTGGATTTTGTAGGTACTGTGAGAAACTCCAAAGGCAATATGCACCAACGAGACATAAAACAGCCTCGCAACAGCATCTGAGTCGCCACACCACATGTGCGTGAGAGTGCGGATTCAGTCCAGGAATGTCAACAGTAGTCTGCAGTTCTTATTGTCCGTCACTGGAGGTCCCGGTCCTCAAGATACCTGTACTCAAACGTGAATCCTTCCTTCTTTCTCTGGCCCCACTTCTCGTAGTCAAAGTAAATGTATGTCCCCTGAGGCACAAAAGAAGGAAGGGGAAAAAATTATTGCATCTGCCTAGAAATGTTAGCTTCAAAATGATTTTCTTATACAAGGCCATTCCATTTCCAGTCACTTGATACAAAAAGGATGAATGAAAATGTTCAGAAAACATTTGCAGGTCCAAACTAGACTAGACAACCAGACGTAGTTTAGCAAGACCAGCATGTAACCTATGTAGAGTATAGTCATTCACTTAAGCCCTAGAAAGGATTTTAATATTACTTAATATGCATTATTATTATTTTAATAAGGTGTAATTAATATTACATGTGTATAAATGTTAACAGATTTTATTGTTTAGGTTAAGATGTTTCTCTTTCTCACGCTCTATTTTTTAAGGGGATAACGGAAAATAAACTAAAAAAAAGAGAGAGTTCACAAACCCTCTTCCTGGAAATCTGCCATCCTGCAGGTTTTGTCTCCAACCAAAATCTAACATCTGTTTTAGCTGATCAAGAACTTCTTAAGGCAATAATTGGATGGTCAGGTGGGCACCATTGTGGTTGGAGCTTTAAGTCTTCAGGAAGGTAGATCTCCAGGAACAGGGTTGATGACCAAAAGAGGTTTGTCTACTTTTCATATCCACTCTACAGTTTGTGCAAACGATGATCCTTGTGCAATTTTACATACACAGGCTAGCCAATGGGTCTCACCTGCTCAAACTCATCAGTGATGGTCTTAGGCTCCTCGTGCCTCTGGAACCACATCATGTACTTTGTGTGGAACCTCCACGACTGCTTTTTCAAAGCTTTGGCTGCCAAATACTGAGCCTTTGTGCCCTACCAATAAGAATGGATATGTATTAGTTATACAGTATAGTATATCTACAATTCAGTGTCATACAGTGTCTGCACAAGAAGCAGAATAATGAATGCCTACCTCAAGGTAGTAGAAAATGAAGAAGAGAGTCTCTGTAGACAGCCTCTGGTAGAAGTCCACACAGTCTGTATGTGGTGGTGGCACCTGGTGATGGAAAGGCAATGTAGGACAGGGATTCCTCATCAGGTACTGCCTGTGTGTTGAAGGAAGACAACAAGGGTGCAGACAGCACATCAGCAGCAACATCAAAAGGTTATGCGAGTTCATCACAAAGAACTAGACAAAGCACTACAAGATATAGTTAAAGATCATACCAAAAATATAACCAACAGCATTATTTGCGGGGGCACAAGCCTGGAGCAGTTTGGTATGTGTATCTGTGAAGACCAGATAAATGTATACCTGATCCTCTCAGAGTCTGACGGGTGGGGCATGTGTGTCCAGGCTGCCTCTTGCATAATGTGCTGGTAGTGCTGCTCTTTGGAGATGGGAACAGAACCCAGAGGACAGACGCCCAGTGATGGAGGAATGTTAACCTCTGAAAGAGAAGACTGGGGGGCTGTAGGGGCACCTGACGAGGCTGTGGAACTAGGGAAGATATCTAGATGAGGAGAGATAGGTTATTCTCAACTACAGGAATATACAGTCCCCTTCAAAAGTAATGGAACAGCAAGGCTAATTCCTTTGTTTTTGCTATACACCAAAGACATTTGTGTTTGAGATTAAAAAAAAAAAAAAAAAATGATATTTTGGATCACAATTTCAGCTTTCCTTACATTTACATATAGATGTGTTAATAATTAACAGTGCTGAATGTCTACTCTTGGTTTGAGCCCGAGGTTTCGCCTGTGAGTACTGCACTTATTTCTTGTTCGTTTGTTTTTTTTAAAAAAGGTGACCAACATGAAGACCAGAGAGCTGACTATGGGAGAAAAGCAAGCCATTTTGAAGCTGAGAAAAGATGGAAAATCCAACAGAGCCATTGCACAAGCAGAAATAAAGGATCTGCTCATGATCCAAAACATACAAGCTGATCGTTCAAGCACGGTGGAGGTAGTGAATTGACTTGGGCTTGCATGGCTGCTTCTGGAACAGGCTCACTAATCTTCATTGATTATGGTAGCAGCAGAATGAATTCAGAAGTCTACAGAAACAATCTGTGCCAATTTACAGAGAAATGCATCCAATCTAATCGGGAGGAACTTTATCAGAGAGAAAAAGTGGAAGGTTTTAGACTGGCCAAGTTAATCACCAGACCTTAACCCAACTGAGCAGCCTTTCACCTCCTGAAGAAACAAACAACAACTGAAAGAAGCTGCCATATAACAAAAGAAGAAATGCAATAGTTTGGTGGTCAGTGAGTTGCAGGCTTGTTGCAGTTATTGCAAGCAAATATTAAGCATTATTTACTTCAAGTCTGTCTGTTCTAATACGTTTGCTCACCTAAACATTGGGTGGTCTGCCACCAAAATGTGCCCTGTTCCAAGTTGTTGAACATGTCTAGATGTAAATATGAGGAAATGAATGTTGACATTATGATCTACTGTCTCAGTCATCTAAAACCAAAATGTATATCAAAAACAGAGGGGACTGTATATAAGATCCAAGAAAAACATTCAACATAAAATCAATCATTAGATGATCCTCCTATGTATGGACCGCTTGTTTTATGCATCCCTCTATACACAGAACTTCTTGATGACTGTCACTATAGTTATGGGTGTTATCCAAAGATATTCTGAGAAGGGACTGTCTCAGACTCTGTCCCAAAACAGCAGCCTAAGACATGTGGCCTCTCAGGGCTACAAAAAAGTCTGAACCGTAGCAAAGATCCTGTGAGAGCTGTAAGGTCACAATTTTTTCATTTGACTACCGCATTAGTTTATCCTTTCCTAATTGAGAGTAAAGGTACAGCTTGAAGGTACTCAGCTTACCTTGGATTTAAGCAACCTTCTCATTCACTGGTCTAATAGATATTAGGCTAAAAAGGTTAAAAGAAGTTCAGTTTACAAATAGGAACAAATAGACATAACAGAAACTGAAATAGTTATGAAATAATTTAAATGATCGTTACGGTGGGATTTTTGAATTATAGCTATAACCACCAAGAGCAATCAAAACACCGTGTTGGATACCTTGAGCAAATGAAAATTGTGAAAACAATTCACTTCCATTCAAATCTTCGCACTACCCATTGAAATGAACTAGATCAGCCTCGTTAAAGATATATGTGCTTTTTAGCTGTGATGTGATTATGTTGACATATTACCTTCTGACGTCATGGTGAAGTGCTTGACTGACCGCTTAAAACAAATCCGATAGTAGCTTAGCAAGCTAGCTAAATATGGAAAACAGCAAAGAGAATAACGAGTGCTGTTTACTTACTCTTAATGCTGGAGAAGCTCTGGCAAAATCATAGTCTTGCTTTTTCTCAGGAAGCGACATATTCCAGTATTGAAGTGGTAAAACACCTCTGAAAAGTGCCTGCCACATAACCGAGACCTTGTGCAAATTCCACCCTCTTCAAAACAGATAAACTCACCTTTTTTCCACAATGAAAAATTTTTGGAAAAAGGAATAGTATGCAGGATGACGCATAGCCAAAATCGCACAGAAAAACCATGTTTGCTGCTTCTAGAAAGCATTTAAATTGGACGATCAAGGTTTTGCATAATATTAAAATCACACAAAATGTTGGTTTCGTCCCAGGAAGTCATGAAATATAAGCTATGTTTTGTATTCATTTTTTGCCTGTGTCCATAAGACTAATGAACAGGTCCAAAAAGCTCTGAACCACCATCTTTGATTTCAGGGGCACTTTAAAGGCTTTTTGTCAAACATTCTACTGAAATTGCCTCATTCAAGAGTTTTCCACTCATGCAGTGAATCATAACTAGGCCCATCACGATTATATAATCGCCTGATCATGCTTTTTTTTGTGCTCACTGACTTTTCCACAGTTGCTTTCATGTATTAAATGGAGTATGAATTGATAAACATATCCATTAGGCTGATGCATAAAATGTGTGTTACACACTAATACCACAAAGCTAATCAACTGATCCATCACACCACCCAACTGGCCAGAAAAGGAACATACTATTTCTTCCTGGCTAAAGGTCATTCCAAAGGTTTTTTACCAATTACTTATATATTCAATTTCATCTATATGGGCGGCTGTGGCTCAGTCGGTAGAGTGGGTTGTCCACTAATCCACTAATTGTGGGGTTGGCAGTTCGAATCCCGGCCCGGGTGATCCCATGCCGAAGTGTCCTTGGGCAAGACACTGAACCCTAAGTTGCCCCCGATGGCAAGCTAGCACCTTGCATGGCAGCTCTGCTACCATTGGTGTGTGAGTGTGCTCTCATTAGTAAGTCACTTTGGATAAAAGCGTCTGCTAAATTAATAAATGTAAATATAGCGCTTTTAACAATTGACTCTCACAGAGCAGCTTGACAAAAATCCGGATATAGATGTGTCCCCATTGAGCACACCAGAGGCGATGGTGGCAAAGAAAAACTCCCTGAGAAGACATGAGGAAGAGGACTCAAAAGGGAATCGATCCTCATCTGCGTGACACTGGATAGTGCAATTCAACATCATTTCTCTTCAATAACTGTGTACTATAGAGTTAAGCAGTGCTCAAGGAACTTGACTATGACCATGAGTCTTTTCTGATTTAAGCTATGCAAGTATGAGCATCCACAGCCACCTTTAGGGAAAATACGTATACATAGTTTAAGTAATCTTGAAGGGAGTAGAAAAAAATGGAATGGAGTGGAATGGATTTAGACAGCAGACATTCAAACAGGAGTAATGCATTAGCAATGTTACAGGTTACTAAAGTTAACACAACCACCCTCTTTACACAAACCCTGATAAACATCTATAACACAAAGTACGAAACATGGATGCATTGTACACAGTCTAATCTTAGCTTAAATTAGAACAATCAAACAGTGATTGCTATTTATTTATTTATTTTTACAAATGATTACTCTGACAATTAAAACATAAATAATTATTTGCACAACAATTAACATACATTGAGCTGCATTTGAAGACTGGTGGAAACACTGGCTTACCTGAACCATTGCACACTCCTGTATTCCAATCTCCAACTTTGTTTACTGGAAATTAATTTGTTAACCTTTAGCTTTGATCAAAAATACTTGTCATGTATTACTTAAACAGTAATTGTCTAATCTTTAACAGCCCTATTAACAATGCATTCAAAACTTAATTTTAATTTTCTGTTCCATGTTTTTGTGGAAATTCCACTTCTATGTGCAAACACTCAAATTCTTGGTCATTTCAGGAAAACAGAATCCATAGGGGCCTTACAAAGATGAGTGTATGTGGGTGTATTGTATATTCACCTCCAGTGAGATGCAGTGCAGAGAGTTCTCCCTCTAAACCTGAGCCCTGAGCCGCTCTCTCTGCCATCGATTTTAGAGAACTGAGCGGCTCCTGAGGCTGAAAAAGAAGAAATAGTAGAGACTCAAAACCTGTGTGCATGCAGGTGTGCGCACAGTGCAGCAAGAGAGATACTAATAATCTGCCATAATCTACAAAAGATGTGATGAATGCAATTGAATGTCACATGCATTGTAGACACTACTGCTGTTTCAATGCTATGAAATAAAGGCTACCACAGCATAACAACTGGCACTTAAAGTTGATTGAGACATCAACATAGTTTTGTCTTTTAGTACTGTTCTCCAAGGATGAGAGTTTAATGGGCATGGCAGAAAGGATTGCTGCTCTGAATCATTACTACAAAATTATTTGTAATTACAATGAAATTGTAGTCTACTGAGTAGTCAAGAAGTGGTGAGTGAGTGAGTGCAACTTGATAAAATTTGGTATAATGGGAATTAGTTATGCCAGGTGTGTCCAATCTTGTGAGCAAGTACCGGTACAGGTTTTCATCCCAAATAATCAGGAGCCAGGCATGATACTCCACTGAACTGCAATTCACCTGATTAAACAGATGGAATCAGGTGTGGCTCCTAATTGGTTGGAACAAAAACCTGCACACACACACACACACACCACATCTTTCTGGATAAGATTCCTAATTATACCAAGGCAAGTACTACAGCAGTGGTCTCCAACCCTGATCTATCTTCCTGCATGTTTCATCTCCAACCACACAACTCTATCCAACTCTAACACACCTGATCAAGAACTTCTTAAGGCAGTGATTAGATGGACAGGTGGGCAACATTATGGTTGGAGCTTCAGGGAGCCTTAAAGGTAAATCTCCAGGAACAGGGTGGGTGACCACTGATCCAAGTGATTTCTCTTTTTGATGCTCTTTTTGCTGGGTTCGAAGAAATGCATTTAATTTTATTTCTGTAGAGCGTTGCTTCAAAAGGAGCAGAGGAAAATAGTCCCACTCTAATACATTTAAATTTTAAGTGACAACAAAAAGAGAAATAATCACTAGGGTGTGAATACTTTCTGGAGGCACTGTATTTAAACAACACAATAAGTAAAAAAAGCATAGTGTGTAAATTCTTCCAGACATGATAAAAATGAAGAGTTTAAACATGAACAGGACCAGCTGACCCTGATTTTGGATCATTATCGGGTCATGGAAACTACTCGACTAGCTGTTTCAATAGGTATAATGACTAAAGTAGCATCTACATTTAGATGGGAAAGACGTCAGTAAATAGGGTTGGAAACATGTTCAAGCACATGTTCATACCCAGTGCGACATGTAAGGAAAAGCAGAAGAACAACCATTCTATACAAGAAGTGATCAACTGTCAGCAACTACTACTACACGGAAATAGATATTATAGCAGGGTTGTAGTGTATAAACTACTCATTACCATGACAAATACTCAAAACAAAACAAAAAAAAAGTAATAACGTCTAATGAGCCTCATCTGTCTGTGAGGCTCCATTCCAGAGAACTTTAACAGTTACCCAATAACTAACAAACTAACGAGTGAGTACAACCAGATGGAGCTGGTAAAATATTCTCCTCTTATTAATGCTTGGAAGTTAATTACACTATTACTTTGGTTGATAAATAGTAACTTCCTATTGTAACCAAGGCAACACACTCCTGCATTAGCTGTCAGCTTGTGCAAGTTCATAGTAAAGCTAGAGATTCTCAGAGGAGCTGCGAATATCTGCATGCTCTCGTTTTCTGCACGCTGTCCTGAAGCATACGACCATGACTCCCTAATCATTAATGTTGCTTATAAAATAGTAACACTGACTTAATGTTGTGTTAAACAATAGCAGGCTATTTTTCCTCTCACTATTTATCATTTATTGAGCACACAGTGTACCCTCCACATTCAGCTACTCGTAACAAACTGCTTTAATGTCACGCAACGCATTTTCATGTGACTGGGTGGAACTGGTAAATAAACATCAACTAAATCAATATTCGTTTCTTGCTGCCGATGAGTAGTGGTGACATTTTGAATGTGCCTTCATTTGCCTCAATGTTTATAAATATTATGCACTCGAAATGATTAGAAGCTGTGTGAAGGTCACTATTATTTATCAAAAGCTATAAATATCAGTGTAAAACAGCTACTTATAAATAGGCCTGTCACGATAATTACGTTATCGACTTATTGTACGTTATATGGATGTGACCTCGATCATTTTTGCTGATGTCGATGTTGCCCATGATTTTTACGTGCGTGTTTCTTTACATAAGAATGAACGTCACCAACATTTTAGCCGTTCACGCTGCTTCTGTCCACTTGCCTGATCCAGGACGGTCAAATTAGCATTCAAACTTAGAATACAAGAAAAAAAAAAAGTGCACATTCAAATGTAAAAAAAAAAAAAAAAAAAAAACTGTTTGCATTCGAATTTAAGATTTTTTTTAAGAAAAATCTAGAAAGAATAGTTGTAGTGTATGTAATAATCCAGTCGTAGTCAATGTCAAGTTTTGAGCCTCATAAGCTGCATGAACTGAAGCTGAACAGTGAATTCAGCGGTAACCTGAAGTGCGTTACCTGAAGTGCGGGTTAATGAACTCACTCAATACACATATGAGATTAATCAGACGTTTACACAACATAGACCTAATATTACAACTCGCTTCTGCACAAAATGACAAATGCACAAGTGAACTTAAATTTAAGTAAGGCACTAGAAAGAATGGCAAGTTAGGTTGTGAATACGCTCTTTCCGTAACAACGTACTAACACACACACGCAATGAAGAACTAAAGCATTAAGAATACTCAATATTGTATGACGGTGGTGTCTCATTGCAATGTTATATTGATTTAATTTTGCATCATCTAAAATGCCGTTGACTAATATTTGATGCCATTTTAGTCAGAGTAAAATTTTACTTCATAGTACTTAAAAATAATAAAATAGTAATCAAAGAATAGTATATTCAATATCATATGTGGCAAACATATTGGGACCCCTAAATGTTTCAAATTAATGCAAAAGGGTTGTCATAAACCCTTTTAAAACATTTGAAATTGCTCTCAGTCCCCAGGAACTCTTTCGTTGTTTGTTTCCCTGGGGTATAAAGTAGATGTTGACCGATTGATCGATTTTGCTGGAACTACTGGGCTATCTGCAAAATTCCACACCGATAGTGTTTCCCGCCGGTTGCGTCCGGCTTTGATGGGTCCGCTGTCATCATACAGTACGAGAGGGTCCTCTAGAGGCAAAATAAAAACAATCACTGAAAAATTGTCATGTTATTTGAAGTGCTTGTTGATTCACTTTGGATGTTTGTTTATATTTGTTATTTGGAGCATTGCCATTTGGATGTATATCTATTGTTTACTCTAATATTTATTAATAGTCAATATATATTGATGTTTATATATTTATTTCATTTAAAAGTACAGTGCATTTGCATGGTGCAGTCAGTACTGTTAATTTTTGTAATGAAGTTCAGCAATATTTTAATTTGAGTGTTATGTTTTCATTCAGTTTCAATTTGAAAAACTATCGGTTGATTAATTGGCTCTCGGAGATGTGTGGTTATCATGCACGTTTATCAAAAGCTGAACCATAATATCACAAAAAAGCCACCTCAAACCCACTACACCTTAAGTTGGGCCAAACCTGGATCATGCAACAGGACAATGAATATGAAAACCCGGGGTGGCATTCAGACACAACGAGTCCCCTTCTTCCCCTGAATCTACGTTGCTGAGCGGTGACTTCGATCTCGCCGCACTCAAGCTCAAGCTGCTGGCTTCACTGAGGAAGGATATCACTGATATTTTTATAAAGGAGGTTCAGGAGATTCTCAGGGATGCGCGGTCTACTATCCAGCTTGACCTGCAGGCCGTGAAAACACAGCTGGCTAGTGATAAAGTTGCTACCGGGGCTACCATATCAACACTGAAAGGTACTGTTGTGGAAAGGGAGCACGCGGTCTCCGGTTGTACCGAGGACATAGCACACATGAAGGCTACTATCGAGTCTCTCTCTGTGACCATGACTCAATTAGAGAATAAATGTGAGTATTTGGAGTCGAGGTCAAGATGCAATAACGTTAGGATATACGGAGTTCCAGAAGATTCTGACATGTACAACTGCTGCTGTAGCGGTCTTGTTAAAAGAGGCGTTTGGTCTGGAGAAGGAGCCGGTTTTGGACCGGTCCCACCGGACCCTTCAGCCGAAGCCCAAGCCTGGTGAATGACCACGTGCTATTGTGTGCAGACTCCACTATCACAGTGACCGTTTATTTTACGCCGTGCGAGAGCGCTCCAACGGATTAAAGCGTGGGATTTGATCATCTCCGTTTTCCCTGACTACACACCCAAGATAGCCCGGGCCCGAGCTGTATTTAATAAGGTTCAGCGTCAACTTCATGGTATTGAGGATGCTCGCTATGGAATACTTCACCCAGCTTGCCTTCGCATTACATATAACGGTGTTCAGAAGGACTTTATTTCAACAGAGGAAGTAGGAGACCATGTTAAACACTTGATCTCGGGGTGAACTGCATCACCTATACAGCGTCGTCTTTTTCGCCATTCTTTTATTTTATTTTCTTGCACTCGGCCTTCCAGCTCTACAGTATTCGGATTTTTAATGAAGATATCGTCGTTGCATTACTACCCCTAGATTTTGCGGACTTACTCCTCTTAAAATTTACTTCTGTATTAATTTGCTTCTCTGTTTTGATGTTCTGACTGGGTTAGAGTTTCTGTTTATTTAATTGTATTAGTGTTATCTTCTCGGCTTTACGTGCTACACTGTTAAGTTATTTGTTACAAGTCTTTAAAAGGTAAGGACATTATATTTATTAATGTGTACAGACTGTTAATCAGTCTTGGTAATTTTGTTGGTTAGTTCGGTTTGCTCTCCGAGTTGTTCTCATATTGTGGACAACGTTCGGTTTTTGTAGGATACACTGCTGTCTCATTTGTTTATGGAGACTTTGGGTGTGTGGGTGTTTGGTGGATTCTGAGAGTAGGCGGAACATGCCAATGCTTTGAAGGATGTAATGTTATTTAATAGTGAATCTGTTTTTTGAGGATTTAAACCTAATATGATGAGCAAATTATATTATAGAATTCAGGCAATTGTACTGGGGTTATCTAATACAGTGTAGCAGTTATTAATCTGGAAAGATCTTTGTAATATAGTCTATAACTCGATTTAAAGAGAAGCAAATTGGTAAATGAATCACATGTACCGTATTTTCCACTCGGCCGTGCGCCTAATAATCCGGTGCGCTTTGTGTGGACTGAGTTCCAAAATCTGTAAAATGTTGTGCGACTTTGGTAAACGCTCCGCTTGATTGACTGTCAGACCATTTCCCGCTGACACAGGGACGTAATACATACACTACGTACGCTGGGAGCGATAATCCAATCAGAGAACATTACGTAAAACGTACAGTACGTACGCTTCCCTCCGCCACGCCTCCGGTAGGTATACTACCAGTACGCTGCAAAACAACATTTGTTGAATAAAGTTCAACTTAACTCACTGTTTTTCTTCTGTTACCTTATTTTTTGTAGACCGTTGTCACGAAGTTGGAGGCAATAAGTAAGTGCAGGAGAACCGTCTTTATTTAAGAACAAAACAAACAAACAAGCACCGCTTAGCATCCCCGCCTAAGGCTAACTATACTGGCTTCGACAAAGGCTAACCATACTGGCTTCATTCGGCAAACACTCAAGACAGACCTTCAAACAAAGAACAATAACGCGCAATGTCCTCTCAGCCCCGAGGGGTTTAAATACCCAACATAACCAAACCAAACACGACACAGCTGGGATATATCACCGAATCCAAAACAATTAGTCACGTGTCTAGAGTTAGTTCATGCTGGGGTGCCATCTGCTGGCCGAGGCGTAACAACCGTATGTTTTAGAGTGCCTTATAACACGGGGCACCTTATGTATTGGTCAAGTACAGAAATAGACCCCGTAATTGAGACTGTGCCTTATAATCTGGTGTGCCTTATGATGCAGAAAATACCGTAATTGAATCTTATGAAAATTATCAAATAAAAAAAGGCAAAAAAAATTGGTGTGTGTGTAATTAATATATATTACACACACACATACATATATATACACACATATATATACACACACATATATATATATATATATATATATATATATATATTACACACACACACACACACATATATACACTTACACACACATGCATACATACATACATACATACATACACACACATATATATACACATACACACAGACGTACGCACGTGTGTGTGTGTCTGACCTTGATGGCATCAGCCGCTTGTGTGTAGGAGTGAGGTCCATTCAACAGGCTGCCCCCACTCTGATTACTCTCACTATACAAGGGCGATGGTGAACTGGTAGGAAGAGTCATAGACCCAAGAAGGCTGGACCCACTGTCCTTACTGTTATGACAGGATGTAGAGAAGCATGCATGGTATTTAATGTTTAACTAATTAAACTCAGCAGCCCTTTTACTTAGAAAAAAAGGTTCTACTCACGGCAGATTGGTTGTGGAATTTAAGGATGAGGGTTGGTTATTTTGTAACTGGCTGGCACTGTTGAGGGCAGAATCAGATGTGCTATCTGCTACTATGGCACTGTAGGCTGAAAAGAATGTGACGTGGGATTAAAGGCTCAGCTAAACAGCAATATTTGAAAGAAGGATTCCTTTTAACTATACCTTTTAAAGCCACAGCCTGATTCTAATGCTTATATTTATGGAATAATGATTATAACCATGACTTACTTGTGCCTCCATTCTGTTTCTGCCCACTAGGTGGCCTTGGAAGTCCAGAGCTGCCCGCAGCTGTTGCATTTCCTGATGTAGAGCTTCCACCGTTACACCCAATAACGCCCACACTGCTCGCCTGTACCAGTCCTCCTCCAACAGGGCTTGGCGTCACCAAGGACAAGGGCTGCACTGCAGTCTGTGTGGTCCCCAGACCTAAGACTGCACTGCTGATCCCTGTAGTGCCTGGTGCTGACCCCAAGAGACCTGTTGAAGCACTGCTTCCATTTGTGCCAGCTGGTGGTACTCCACTGGAGTTCGTGACATTGGCATTAACTGTGGCATTGGCCGTGCCGGATGCAGCAGCCTGGGCGTATGGTGCTGGGGTGGAACTTTGCAAGGGCCCTGGCATGCTGGTCCTGGATGCCGGCATCCCAAGGCCGGGAATCTGGCCAATACAACTGGTGGTCGGCGCACCACTCTTGGCTAGGCCCAGGCTGAGAGCATGGCTCAGGCTGGAAGCTGGACTTGGAGTGAGTGGAGGCTGGGCCTGGTTGCTTGGTGAACCGATATTAGAAGGAGAAGAGGTTGATGTAGGGTTGGGTAAGAGGGTATTTGAGGGAGTTGCTGAGGCAGAGATGCTGGATTGGGAGTTGATGGCATTTTTGCACTGCATTTGCTGCTGGATCGCAGAGCTGTAGCTGCAGGAGTTTTGTACATGGCCTCCAATATTGCTCAGGAGGCTGCTGCCCCCAACTGCTGAGATGCTGCTGCTTGCCATGGTCGCCAAAGACGCCACTAAGGTAGAAGAGGATCCCGAACATGACGACGATGATGAGGATGAGGAAAGAGATGATGGATTGCCATTCTTTACTGGAGACTAAGAGTGAAAAAAAGATAGTAACCAAATATCAACCATCAAAGAGTTTTCAATGTATTTGATGGATAATATGATGCTCCATCTATCAATGACCACTGTTTCATGACTGCTAGGATTTGTTGCTACATACTGTAACATAGTAAAAATAAAAGAGGATATTTTTAAAATTACCTGACTGAATTCACTATCTGTGGAACGACCTCGCTTCTTATCATCTTCAGAATTCTTCAGGAGGAAAAAAAAAACAAGGGGGGGGGGCAACTTGTTTCCCCAACTTACTTCTTTTAAAGCATTAATAATAAATTATGATTTTGCTCATGTGTGAAGCTGTAGGAAATGCCTTGAATTGTGTAAACTTACTGTAGTGCAAGTAGCTGGAGATGGAGGAATTGGGGAAGACGAAGTGGTGGATGTTGGTGTGGAACTGGAGTGCTGGAAGATTTCATCCTCCATGTGAGTTGGAGGAGATGTGGCGACCAATGGCTGGGCTAAATTTTTTAATGCAGAAATACAAAAATACCAGCATATTTATAAAAAACAAAAAACTTTTAAGTCAACCATAACCACTCCAATTTTAGACTTTAAGAGCAAGCCAAGTGAAGAGGATCGCCTATAGCTTACATATATCCTCCAGGTCCAGGTCATCATAGAGGAATTCATTCTCCTCAAAGTCAGGATCCTGAGAAGAGTCGATGTAGTACTCCACGTCGTCCTTGATCTTGCGGATGGAATCCACCTGTACCGAGTCGTTATCTAGCATTCGCAAAATGGTCTCCAGCATACGAATGTGGTAGCGGTGCCTCTCAATCATCCTTTTCAGCTCGTCTATCCGATCCTGCTTCTGATGGAAAAAACAGAGAGGGCTACTGACCCACGGCTTAAAAAGGGAAAGACATAAGTAATTTTAAACAAGAAGGGAAACTGAATAATCTTATGTTAAAGAGTTCCAATAAAATTTTTGAAAAAATAAGTCCTAGACAATCTGATTTGGAAAAAAGCAATGTTTGGTAACAAGTGTATTTTCAAAAAAAAGAAAAAAAAAAACAGAAAAACCAAATGGTCGGTTGGACTTCGTCTCATCCGAAAGTATTGGAACAGAAAGGCCAATTCTTTTGCTATATACTGAAGAAATTTGTGTTCGAGATAAAAAGACTAATATGAGACTGATCAGAGGCATTACACAAACATTGGGCATAGCCAATACAACAACTTGGAATGACCTTAAAAAGAAAAAAAACCACTGGTGTACCAACAGCCAGACATGGAACGGGTCAGAAAAGGAAAATAGCAGCTGATGACAAATTTTGTGAGCACTGAAGAAAAACCCAAAAACAACAGTCAATGACATCAACAACCTCCACAGGGCAGGGCTGAAGGGATCACAATCCACCCTTCGAAGGAGACTTCAAGTGCAGAAAAACAGACGCAATACCACAAGATTCAAACCACTCATCAGCAGTAAGAATCAGAAAGCCAGATAGGAATTTGTAAAGAAATACAGAGATGAGCCACAAAAGTTCTGGAACCAAGATGAACCTCTACCAAAGTGATGGATAGGCCAAAGTGTGGAGAAAGAAAGGATCTGCTCATGATCCAAAACATACAAGCTCATCTGTGAAACATGGGGGAGGTAGTGTCATGGCTTGAGCTTGCATGACTGCGTCTGGAACAAGCTCACTAATATTTATTCATGATGTAACTGTAGCAGCAGAATTAATTGAGGTTTATAGAAACATTTTCTCTGTAAATTAGCAGACAAATGCCTCCTATCTAATCAGCAGGAAGTTCATCATGCAGCAAGACAATGATCCAAAACATACTACCAACTCAACAAAGGACTTCATCAGGGGGAAAAGTTTTAGACTGGCCAAGTCAATCAACAGACCTTAACCCAACTGAACAGCAAACAACTGAAAGATGCTTTACCTGGTAAAGCAACACAAAAGAAGAAACCAACAGTTTGGTGATGTCAGTGAGTCACAGGCTTGATTAAGTTATTGCAAGCAAGGGAAATGCAACCAAATATTAAGTGTTATTTATTTATTAAGTGAGCAGAACTTGTAGTGCTTGGAAATTAAGATGAAACCACTAGATGTTTAAATTCTAGCTTCCACTACAATAGTTAAAACCATATGCATGTGTTTGTATGAAAACGTCATTTTTTATTTAATTGTTTTTTAAGTTCGACACTGAAGGTTATGTAAAATTCCTTCAAGCCTGTTTTAGTTACTGAGATCCAGTAGTAGAGAAGAAAAAAAATTCTTCCAGAAATGGAGCAATAGTCTTAATTTATGGTACAATAGGTCTTTCTATGGTACAGCAATCAGTGAATATACGCCAGGGTTCCCCAGTGTCTTGTGAGGCAAACCACTGAAAAGTGTTCTATATTATTCAACTGCCAACACAAGATGGAGATTCGCATTTGGGCCATTTGGATGTTATTGGGGTTTTTTTTTTTAACAACTGAAATACTCAGAGAAAATGAGTAAGTCTATTCATTCCCAATGGGTGACCATGACTTTATAAAGCCTGCTGTCTTTGCACCTTTGTCTTGCACAAAACCTAATTGGCACCAACTTTTTGGGCTGTGTAACACAGTTCGGAATCAAACGAGTACAGTCAGTCATCTTTGTAGTTTTTCAGAAAAACAAATATAACAATCCCCACTGCTTTCTCCGGTTTCTCATTTATAGCCTACTAGTAAACCCATCACTACCTGGTAAAACTACACATTTTTGAGGCCTGATGTTCTGTTCTGTCACTAGTATAGGATT
>JAFFST010000373.1:4749-17729 GCA_022414735.1 Noturus placidus | reverse complement strand
ATTCAACATCAACAAACTAGCTAGCTGAAATCTAACCTAATTCAACATCAACAAACTAGCTAGCTGAAATCTAACCTAATTCAACATCAACAAACTAGCTAGCTGAAATCTAACCTAAAATCTACATCAACAAACTAGCTAGCTGAAATCTAACCTAAAATCTACATCAACAAACTAGCTAGCTAAAATCTACATCAACAAACTAGCTAGCTGAAATCTAACCTAATTCAACATCAACAAACTAGCTAGCTGAAATCTAACCTAAAATCTACATCAACAAACTAGCTAGCTGAAATCTAACCTAAAATCTACATCAACAAACTAGCTAGCTAAAATCTAACCTAAAATCTACATCAACAAACTAGCTAGCTGAAATCTAACCTAAAATCTACATCAACAAACTAGCTAGCTGAAATCTAACCTAAAATCTACATCAACAAACTAGCTAGCTGAAATCTAACCTAAAATCAAAATCAACAAACTAGCTAGCTGAAATCTAACCTAAAATCTACATCAACAAACTAGCTAGCTGAAATCTAACCTAAAATCTACATCAACAAACTAGCTAGTTAAAATATAACCTAAAATCAACATCAACAAACTAGCTAGCTACCGCAAGATATCTAAGTGAAGTCTGTACGCTGGAGTTGCCTACATTATAATGGACATGTTTAGCTAGCTAACTTTATTCAACTTTATTTATGGTGTTGTACTCGTGTTGTAAACATTACGTCTTGAACATACTCACAAACAACAAATTTGTAAGCATCAACAAAATTCTATGCTTTAAATTTATCTCTAGTATATACACGCTCTGAGTACCCATGAGATGTGCCGGCTCATTGCAGGCTAGGTCACTGCTTAGCATTATTTAGCTACTGACAGGACGACAAGCCCATATGAACGTGCTAGTTTATTTGTATAGCACTTTTATCACTGAATAGCACTGTCTTTTAGTGCTCGTCTATACTTAGAATAATAACAAGTAGATAATATTTTAGCTAATGTCAATTGATAGATTATAACCAAGTAGCGTCAGGTTTAGGGTTGCGTGTACATCTCTAAAAGTGTCTGTTAGTCTTGATTAAATATACAATTTGTACTTTAGAGTACAATATAGCGAGGTTATAATTCTAAACATTACTAAAATGTGTACGAAAAAGCTTGAATTTTCAACCGTGTTCCCATCAAACTAGATGTTTATAAGTATTAACATTCTTATATGTTCTTACATTCTTATATATAACAACTTATAGATCGTGTTTTGGCCTTGGGGTGCTTGTCAGGTGGCAGAGGACCAGAAGATTCAGCGTTTCATCAGTGATTAAAGCAGCTCATTTAGCAAAGCAAGGTGAAATAAGGGGACGAGGACATTTTATAGATCCATACATCAGATGTAACATCAGACAACAGAGCATTGAACAGAGAGTTCACAGAGTTTATAGACGGTCACGATTCTCAGAGGGGTTTTCTGTACTCTAAAAAAAAAAACAAGGACGAGAAAAAAAGACAAACCAGCAGTCATTTCCCCACGTTCGGCTGAAGGCATAACGACGATGACACGCCAAATCCATCTGCCTCATTTTCAAGAAACGAAGCCAAACATCAGATTGTTTTGTCTAGTCATCATCTGGTAAGCTCATAAACACTACATATCTTTCAAGAACAGAATCACGAAAGCAGTTTGTATTATATAAAGGAATTTCAAAAAAACTCTGAACAAAAGATGAATAAACATTAAACGGCGCTACAAACATCAGAAATGTATTATTCAGTCCGATAATGAGTCTTTATTGATCACATATACATTACAGCACAGTGAAAATCTTTTCTTTGCATACACCAGCATGTCAGGAAGTTGGGGTCAGAGCGCAGGGTCAGCGATGATACAGCGCCGGCCCAACAGTGGCAGCTTGGCAGTGCTGGGGCTTGAACTCCCGACCTACTGATCAGTAGCCTAGAGCCTGGTAGTGTTGGTGCTTGAACCCCCAACCTTCCGATCACTGACCCAGAACCTTGCAGTGCTGGTGCTTGAACCCCCGACTTTCCATCACTAACCCAGAGCCTGGAAGTGTTGGTGCTTGATCCCCGACTTTCCATCACTAACCCAGAGCCTGGCAGTGCTGGTGCTTGAACTCCCAACTTTCCATCACTAACCCAGAGCCTGGCAGTTCTGGTGCTTGAACCCCCGACTTTCCATCACTAGCCCAGAGCCTGGCAGTGCTGGTGCTTGAACCCCCGACTTTTCATCACTAACCCAGAGCCTGGCAGTGCTGGTGCTTGAACTCCCAACATTCCGATCACTAACCCAGAGCCTGGCAGTGCTGGTGCTTGAACCCCCGACTTTCCATCACTAACCTAGAGCCTGGCAGTGCTGGTGCTTGAATCCCCGACCTTCCGATCAGTAACCCTGAGACTAGTAGTATTGGTGCTTGAACCCCCAACCTTTTGATTACTAACCCAGAGTCTGGCAGTGCTGGTGCTTGAACCCCCGACTTTCCATCACTAACCCAGAGCCTGGCAGTGCTGGTGCTTGAATCCCCGACCTTCCGATCAGTAACCCTGAGACTAGTAGTATTGGTGCTTGAACCCCCAACCTTTTGATCACTAACCCAGAGCCTGGCAGTGCTGGTGCTTAAATCCCTGACCTTCCGATCAGTAACCCTGAACCTGGCAGTGCTGGTGCTTGAACCCCCGACCTTCTGATCACTAACCCAGAGCCTGGTAGTGTTGGTGCTTGAACCCCCAACCTTCCGATCACTAACCAAGAGCCTGGCAGTGTTGGTGCTTGAACCCCCGACTTTCCATCACTAACCCAGAGGCTGACAGTGTTGGGGCTTGAACCCCCGACCTTCCGATCAGTAAAAAATATCCCTTCCTGTCATTTAAAGACAATGTTTTTGTTAACGCTTCTGACGATAATGTCTGTCTCAATATCTCAATATAATGAGAAAGGTTCTTTCCATTACATAGGATGTCGTGGTGGTTGTATTGTACTTATTATTTATTTAGGAATGTTGCCATCTTGTTATCCTTGAAGTGAACTCACTTTTCTAGTGAGCCTGGTACGAAACACAATTAACCCAGTGTCATTGAGTTTAAATCAGCTTTGTCCTGACAATCTCCAGCTATTATGAGTTCCACAAAAGCGTCTGGAAATCGGCCGCCTGCCAAAGAGCAAGGAAGCCAGGCAATAAATCCAACCTTGTCATGCATCTCTGCTTATTTGATTTGGAAGAAACGTCCCTGGATTGTCTTCCCTGGATCGGAACTGGGAAGAAGAGTTCATTCATCGTGGCTGTACAATATATGAGCCAAACGTTTGTGGACACCTGACCGTCATGCTCGTATGCGCTTGTTGAACATCCTGTTCCAGATTTATTGCCCCTTTGCTGTTATAATAACCTCCACTCTTCTGGAAAGGCTAGAGTTTCACTAGATTTTGGAGTGTGGCTGTGGGGATTAGTGAGGTTGCGGTCAGGCGCTGATGTTGGGATGTCGAGGAGGCTCCAATTCCAGTTCATCTCAAAGGTGTTTGGTTGGGTTGAGATCTTCCACTCCAACCTTCACACACCATGTCTTCACAAGGCTCAATTTGTGCACAGGGGCATTGCCATGCTGGAACAGTTTTGGACCCTCGTAGTTCTAGTGAAGGGAAATTGTAAAACTACAGCATACATAGACATTCTATACAATTGTATGCTGCAGATTTTGTGGCAAAAATTTGGGGAAGAACCTCACATGTCTGTGTTTTGGCCATGTAGTGTACATAGATTTTAATCTCAGGGACCTTTGTGTTTATCTTGCATGTTGATATTCATCCAAATGTCCACCAATGTTAGACCCTGCTACAAATATATGACGTTAGTGCTGTTTACTTTACCTTACCTTACCATTTTATGATGTTTACCCAATTTGAGCTCAATTTACTCATACACAATTCCTACCCAACAATTAAGTTTCTACTATTATTTCACGGCTAACAATCTGGAAGGTCGGAGGCCAACAGTGCTGCCTCTGAAACCAGCTGGTGCATCTTTTTTCACACGGCTGCTCACGCGATGTTATAAGGTAAATGAGCACTCCAGGAAACGTGCAGTGACTGCCTTTATCTGCATACTTGAGCTAACAGATGGCTGCAATTGCCTAGAATCAGCGTGATTGACAAGGGATAGAGGAAGACCATCTTTCCACCCAGTGAGCAGCAGAGATTATGCTTTCTTGGACTCTCAGACACAGATGGTTATAAAACCTTAGACCACTCGAAAACTTTAACACTGGCGGTACTCTGCTTCTTTACAGAATAAATAATGGTGGATTCCTATCCAAAGCCCACCCTTTAAACCATCTCTAAAGCTCACAAATTGGTTTATAAGAAATTCCTACACATCGTAAATTGAGACGTCGAATCGACATATCATTAGAAACACCACGGGCAAATACAAGGAGGGGAAATACCTATTCAGACACTTTAGTTTTCCTATTTAATATACTTTCAGTGCATATATTCACTTCAAATATCTTTTGACGTTATGAAAAAAAAGTTGCTGAGTATGCATTCATAAGCATGAAAAAAAGAAATGTATAAAAAGTGAAATTGATGACACCACAAACTGCCATAATTACTACTTTGTTTCAAAGTGTTTTGCAGCAATGTGCTTCAACTTTGTCCCACAACTCTTGGAAAATCGTCCTCATTTCCCCAAGGTTATGAAGTTCACACTGACAGACTCGCAATTTCAAAATCCTACATAAATGTGTCAGGTGATTGGTCAAGCCCTGAAAGGCTTTCTGGAGTTATTTTGGGTGAAGGTTCGAGGTTGTCCATCTTCTTCCCGGATTATATTTCTTGGCCAATAAATACATCGCTCCATTCGTGTTTCCTTCGATGTTCCCACCCCCGTGCTTGCCCATGGGTGTGGTGTTCTTGAGATCATATGTACAACCGTTCTTTCTCCAAAGATGAGAAACAATAAGATCATTCCGTAAATGTTGTTCCTGCTGCTTTCAGGTCGTCCTGCAACTCTTTTCTTTTCTCTTCTCTCTTTATCATCAGTGTGAGACTTGTGTGATTCACCTGTCCAGGGACGATTAGTTGCAGGTCCATTAACTTACCACCTGCATATTGTCTTATCAGTTGTACTGACAGGGATGATTACGGTCTTTGCTATGGCTCCGTAGTAGCATTTCTATTCAAGTGATGTTTAATAATGTTGTCTCAGAGAACTTCACCTTAACCATGATTGCTACTAGTTTTCTTTTTTATTACAGTATGCTAATTTTTGCAGCATTTATATCTAGAACTCGGATATAAGTTGTTGTTGTTTTTTTTATGTACACAGGAAAATCCCTAGTGTTGAATTAACACCCAGAGTGTTCATTTGTGTCCAATGGAGTTATATAAACACTGTCGGGTGTAAATTCAACACTGGGTGTTAAATCAAGACTGGGGATTTTGGTGTGTAACCTTTACAATGATCCGGAGCCAATCCTATGAAGCATCGGGCACAAGGTGGGGTACACCCTGGACAGGCTGCTAGTCCATCGCAGCCTTAACAATGGTATATTTTCAATATAATGTCCGAGTACTTTCCACCCCTATCAATTACATTTTTTAAACATAACCCTGTGATGGACTGGCACTCTGTCCAGACTGTACCCTGCCTTGTGCCCGATGCTCCCTGGGATAGGCTCCAGGTTCCCCCGTGACCCTGAAAAGGAGTAAGCGGTTGAAGATGGATGGATGGATGGATCTTCGTTCATATTTATAAGTTCAAAGTCCGAAGACAATATGTGGTAAATTTGAAGGAAATACATTAAACAACAAATTCAAAGACTCATTTCCTCTCACTGTAACTATGGATAGTAATTGTGGGGGGAAACAGAAGATCTCAGAGTCTCTGAGAAACACACACCTCCCTCCACCTCTTTTATTCAGGTTCTAGCCAATACCTCTAACTCTACAAATGAAAGTCCCAACTCTTGGCTGTCCTTGGGATAACGTGGCCCCGAATGACCCAGAAATCATAATAATGATCTTTTACTGTAAACTGGCAAGCTTGATAGTGTTGGCATTCATTCACACCCAAGTGGCATCCAAGTGGCAGGGACTCAGAAAGAAGTGCCAATAACTGACTGGAAAACAATGGTGGCCTTCTCAGAGCAAGAACAGAGTACCTAAAGGCCGAAAGTACCTAAAACATTTAGTAAACTTTAATTCAAGAAGGACATCCTCTTCTTCACTTGAGTTATGGTTGGACAACAAATTTAACACACTGATTAGATAGGCTCCAGGTTCCCTGTGACTCTGAAAAGGAGTAAGCGGTTGAAGATGGATGGATGGATGGATGATTCTATAAAGAATATGAATATTCTAAAAAGAATATAAAGCAAAGAGCAGGAGCGTTATTCAACCATACTAATACAAATGATGTTTTAGCGCATTGTGATGTGTATAACATCTTCATAACTGTTTAAATAAACAATTATTAGTGGTGAATGCTAGTTATTTGTGTATATGTGGGTCTATGAACCCTGGATAACCAAAAAAAACCCTGCATACTGTATCTTCTTGTGCACATGCATACACATGCTGAGATCTGCAACAAAGTCTCGGATATATGATATATGATGCTGGATTTGCATTAAACACTGCTGTCTTATGAAAATTTTTACCTGGAAGCTCACCTGGACGTTCAAGGTCAGTCAGTCAGTTGGTTACATAATTGAGTGATATAACCTTGAGCAGAATTCAAAGATCAGCCCACAGTCCTGAAGATCTCAGCACCGTTTTACCGAAGAATAAGATCAGCAATGGAGATTTTTTTATTTTATTTTTTTTTTTCAGTTTGAACCTACAGTGCAGGAAAACTGCTATAGCGCACTGCCATCTGAATAACGCTCTTCGCCTACCTGAAAACAACTTAATTACCTCAAAAGCTGGTTGAATGATCAACTTATCTACACATGAGTTTATGAAGATGTTGGAGATCCTGGTCCTTTCTGCTCTCTGGACCTGCATGATCGGTCTCGGAGGTCCTACTTCTGGATGGAGCCCTCATCTACTCCAAATCCAGACTGCTGGGACAAAGGCTTTTCAAAGCCAAACAGATTACATATAGATCAATAATTATCTCTTTAAGAATATCTGTTGTTACCCAGATGAGGATGGGTTCCCTTCTGAGTCTGGTTCCTCTCAAGGTTTCTTCCTCTGAAACATCTTAGGGAGTTTTTCCTTGCCATTGTCACCACTCAGTGTCTTGCTCAGTTGGGATAATTTCTCACCTTTACTATGTATGTACTGTGTTTATATTCCTGTAAAGCTGCTTTGAGACAATGTCTGTTGTAAAAAGCGCTATACAAATAAAATTGAATTGAATTGAATTACCTCCTATCATTGATACGGCTCCTAATGTACAATCTTAGCAGTAATATGACATATTAATAACATATCCGATCTCTGATCTGATAGCAGTAACCTTGACAAACCAGAACGATTTTATACATTGTTTTTTGTTCATACATTTTTATTTTTTTTTTGTATGTGGGTTTCTGTAACAGAAAAGTCGTCTCTTCTGCCTTTCCCACTCCGCTCTCGGGTATTTTGACAGGTGCGAAAACATCACATTAAACATTCAGCCAACGTCTAATAGGGTCACCTCGTGCGGCGCTTCATTCGGGAAGGTGATGATCATTTGTCTCAGGGGAAAAAACAACTGAACAGTTGTGTCTTTTCGGAATTTCATCGGGTAATTAACTGATCGCCTTTGTTCTTCGCTGAGAGCCTTGGGAAGATTTATTAAGAATGGTCAATTGAAATGTCGCATTAATGCGTATCACCGTTAAGCGGTTAATCTCACAGCCGTCTGTTTATTCCAAGTCTCTTACACAGGCTTTAATAATACTTGATGCTGACCCTATGGACTCTGACACACGGCAGCAGCCTGTATACTGATATCTGGTGTATTAGAGACAGTATTGTGACAGTGGATTACAGGAATGACGGATTGATACTGGATAAAGCCGACGACGAATGCTTTCCAGGAACGCCAAAAACGGCCATTAGGACAGCGAGGTGAGTGGATTCTGAGATAAGCTCTCATCTCGTCTAGACCTCTCTCTTTCTGTCTCTCGTAGAGAGAGAGATAAAACAAAAAGCTGCCATAGAAACCAGAACAGAAGCTGAGCATCTCCTTTAAAAACTGTTCTATATTTATATTCATTAATAAACAATCCAATCCGAGTCCGGCGTCATTCCCGTACTGCCCTGGGTTGACTAAACCCCTGCGCTTGGATCCCTGTTACCGTCTTCATTGTTTTTTGTTTCTTACACCAGGTGAAGTTTGTTACGTGAACCTACGGAGATCTGAATTATCGGCATCATCAGGAGAAGAGTTTACGTAGAGGCATCTCGATATCCTGCAATACAAATGTAATCTGGTGCAAGACAACACTTACCCGCTTCAATTCTGTCGATTTCTAGACGGATTTCTGTCTTTACTTTCCGTGTCCAACGCACAAGTACGTCGTATTTTCCTTTAGCACAAACTCAGCTATAAATCGATCAATTAACGTCGGTTATATGAACTCTGCAGATGCCAACAGCTATAAATTCAAGTAAATAAATCCGTAGATAACAGACATACTCATTTAGGTACTATTCTGATTAAAATGCACGGATCATAAGGTTAGCATGTACGATATATACATATTGTGTAGCCAAGTAGTCCATCTTTTTGCTAGCTCATCAACTAATTAGCATGTTAGGTACTTATTGCATTTGCTAGCTAGAAAAATGCCAGCACTCCATATCCTGAAGATCTCAGCACTGTTTTAAAGAAAGAATAAGAAATGCGATGGAGATTATTATTTCCAGTTTGAACCTACAGTACAGGAACCCTGCTATAGCGCACTACCATCTGAATAACGCTCTTCGCCTACCTGAAAACAACTTAATTAGCTTAAAGGCTGCACGAAGTCTCTGGTTGAATAATTTAAACTAGGGCTGTATTCAGGACTACTAACGTTGAATGACTACTAACATTGAATCCTACTAACGTTGAATGACTACTAACGTTGAATGACTACTAACGTTGAATGACTACTAACATTGGGGCGGCTGTGGCTCAGTCGGTAGAGCGGGTTATCCACTAATCCACTAATCGTAGGGTTGGTGGTTCGAATCCCGGCCCGGGTGATCCCATGCCGAAGTGTCCTTGGGCAAGACACTGAACCCTAAGTTGCCGCCGATGGCAAGCTAGCACCTTGGATGGCAGCTCTGCTACCATCGGTGTGTGAGTGTGTCTCATTTGTAAGTCGCTTTGGATAAAAGCATCTGCTAAATGAATAAATGTAAATGTAAATGAATCCAACACCAGGATTATCCGATCTCAAGTCAAGACCGAGTCTTAGAGGGGCGAATTCAAGATCGACTCGCAATTAAAAGTGAGAATAAAAGTCACGATTGAGACCGAAAACCATCCGATCCTTTCTATACCAAGCCTTTCCTTGAACTACCTGGCTTCATGTGTTCAATGCGCCAATGTTTCGGCTGTTTTCTAGAAGAAAACACACCATGAACATGATTTGAATGGAGATCAAGAATATAATTAGCGAGATCGAGTACAAATGGCCAATAAGTCCAAGACAAGGCCAGGTCAATACAGAAAACACTATATTTATCCCACTGCAGTGTTTTTAATGGGGGAAAAAAGACTAATAGCTCTATATTACAAGAATAAAAGCATTTTAGTGAAACAAAGGCCAGTGTGTATAGGTTATGGGTCTTTACTAGATATTAAAGTATAAAGTTCAGTCCGGATAAAAGTGAATAAATCTATAAAAATACACAAACACATATGCATATTCACCAGAAGCAATCCTTTAAACAATCCATATCACGTACGCCTTCGAATCGCAATCAAAACTCTTCCAATCTAACACCTTTCAGTCACTGGAATTAGAGTTACTGCGCATTTACAGTACATTACTCACATACGATCACTCGCATATTAAACCTGTCCCAGATTTCATTCCATCTTACTCAGCCATCTCACTGGCCCAGTATCGTGTTTATTCTTATCTAATACGGCTGTACTGTCGCTGTATAAAATCAACCAGGTTTTCCTGACTCATATCCCAGCAATATCAGCGAAAAAGCTCTTGTGGAGCCAGAACAACTCCCATGGAGCCAATTGAGAACAAATCGAAAGAGACAGAAATGACTAAGCCGGCAGCATGAGGAACAACGGCTCTAGGATGTCACACTGCAACACTATGATAGCCAAATTGATGCGTCGTTTTAGCTTTTTACAAAAATAAAAAAAGGTTTTGTTCATTGAATTGAGTGCGTGTGAAGTTGAGGAAAAATCCTGAAGCGTATTGAAATTGCTGCACTTGAGTGATCTTGATTGGACCATCACCGTGTTATGACCTATTTTTTACAATACTTCCACTGTGCTGTTGGGATTCTGGATTCTGATTGGTCAGAAAGTATCGATTCGTTTTCTCTGACAGCAGTGCAGATGGTTTATCTGAACGTTGTCTAATACGTTATCGTTTCTATATGAAGATCTGTGACATTTAATTGTTGGCGTAGTTTTGCAGAACATCCATGGAAGGAATCTCCAGTGTCGGCGTTGGTGCTCCTATAACATAACTGAGAACAGGAACTCACTTGCACATGGACATTCCATAATGTAAATATAAAGGGATTTGTAGCTATTCATGATTCCCTTCACCTTGATAAAAGCCCCAGTTCTGATTGAAGAAAAGAAGCTCTGACGCATGATGCTGCCACCACCGTGCTTCACCGTGTGGACGGTGATCTTCTCGTGATGTTGCACCGAACATACCTTTTGGTATTATGGAATTATTCTACCTTTTGGAATTGGTCTCATCAGACCATAACACATTTTGCCACATACTGTAGTTTGGGGTGATTTATTTAGGCTTGGATGTTTGATGACAGCTCTATGATAATGAGATGGAATGTGATTGGTTCATTCTGAACACAGCCACACCCACGATTATAAAAAGGTGTGCACACTTACTTATTCAACCTACCATTTTAACAGGGGTGTGTAGACTTTTTATATCCACTGTACTGTCAGCACCCTAAAGATAATTATTTTCCCAGAATTTATCCAAAGCGACTTACAAATGAGAGCACACTCACACACCAATGGTAGCAGAGCTTCCATGCAAGGTGCTAGCTTGCCATCGGGGGTAACTTAGGGTTCAATGTCTTGCCCAAGGACACTTCGGCATGGGATCACCCGGGCCAGGATTCGAACCACCAACCCTACGATTAGTGGATTAGTGGACAACCCGCTCTACCGACTGAGCCACAGCCGCCCAGTAACACTTAGTAACACTTACTCCTCCAGCAGTTTGTTGCCCCGTCCCAACTTTTTTGAGATCAAATTCAAAATGACCATATTTTATTCCCTCCATTTCCTCAGTTTAAACATTTGATATGTTTTCTATGTTCTATTGTGAATAACATACAGGTTTATGAGATTTGCAAATCGTTGCATTCTGTTTTTATTGACATTTTACATCGTGTCCCAACTTATTTTGGAATTGGGGTTGTAATTTTTTATTTTTTTTCTTGGTTAAAAAGCTTTTCTGGTTGTTTTTCACTTTACTTGTACACGTTGCACTCGCACGTTTAAGGCGAGAAAATATCGAACACAATTTATCTTAGTGTCATTCTTTTACTTCAGGAAAACCGGCCATTTTAACAGAAGTGTGTTGTAAGTTTGCCGCATCACACCATCCTCATGTTTATTATTTTCCTATAAAAGCACAACCTGAAGTGCTTTATTCCATGCGTCATTCCATACGGTTCCCGGGAGAGTAAGAAGCAAGAGATATCGCCAAGGTGCTGTTACCATTTATGAGCATGCTAATTACGGTTATATTTAATTAGCATGCTTATATTTGGTCATACACACTCATGCAGTCAGTCCTGGCATTCGCAGCGTCACAGTTCGTAACGAACCAGATAAATATATTAAATAACATTTTATTAATCTAATAAACCCTGCAACTCAAACGTTAAAGCAACGCACGTCTGCTTTCATTATGTCCTCCACCGTCTGTATTCTTTCACGGCTTCCGGTGCGGAAAATGTCACCGTTTTACAATGTTTACCCAACATCTGGCGCTATGACATCATGACAAATGACAGGTTACAAGCCTGCAACGTTCAAATAAATCAAAGATGGAGATGGAGTTAATTCATTAGGAGGCTTGAGTGGGCCTGAGCGATGGTTATATACTGTTGTGCATTTCATGAACCTAATCTGTGTATGAGAAAGAGAGAGAGAGAGAGAGAGAGTTTAAAAAGATGAGCCAGATGTTGCTATCATTCACGTAATTGTTATTCGTCACCTCGCTGTTCACCGAGAGAGGATTCATGGCTCGCTTGAGGCGAAGAAGAGAATTTCTTTAAAACAACATGTCATAATTGTTGATATTCTATTCTTTAAGTAAGATGAAAACTATCTAACGTTTGTATGATGTTGGAACGATAAGGCTTTATCGGTCACGTATACATTACAGCACAGGGAAATTATTTTCTTCGCATATCCCAGCATGCAGAGAGGGTTAAGGGCCTTGCTCAAGGACCCAGCAGTGGCAGCTTGAACCCCCGACCTTCCGATCACTAATCCAGAGCCTGGTAGTGCTGGGGCTTGAACCACCGACCTTCCTAATTCCCGCCTTCTCGCACACCGATCGGTCGATTCTAAAAGGCATGCAACAACGATTGGCCAAATTCCTGCCTCTCAACCGTTAGCCTCCTCTCAGCGAAAGCGCGAAGGTGAAGCGTTGTTGTGTACAGAGTCAAACAGTTGCTTGACAATAGCAACAACTGCCAGCTGTCCTGAGTCAAAACAACACCCATGACCATATAAGGTCATTTTTAATTTTGTGTTATCGCATTGCTATAACACACACACACACACACACACACA
>JAFFST010000366.1:6351-23388 GCA_022414735.1 Noturus placidus | reverse complement strand
GCGCGAGCGGGACTGGTCATTCGTGGCCGCCATATTGGACGAGTGCGTTGCCTCCTGGGAAATAGAGTCCACTCCAGGCCGAGACATGACATACTCACAGTGTCAAAAGGTCAAAAAGAGCCTTGAGAACATCAACAGCCTTGGTCCATTCTCATCCTCCATTCCACTTCTGGTATTAAAGTTTAGAAAATCAAGATTCTCTGCCCTTGACCTGTATGACAAAGCATATTAGATTAAAAAAAAAATAAGAGAAAAACACATCTCCTTCAAATCAGATTCCAATGCAGATATCAGTTCATGAATTGCACAACATCACAAAGCACTGTTGTGTCCTCACAAATAACTACAAATGACCAACCAACAAGCCTATGTGGTCCAACACTAGCATTTTAATCTTCTCTTTGTACTACACCTTGTAGTACAGCACTAAATGTTAGGTGCTACTAATTGTAAATGAGTAAATGTATTGTAGTCGAGAGCTAAACTTTGTACCTAAGTGCATACCTAAATGTCAAGGTACTGTTCATTTTAATACAAGGATAAATGTGGAGTAACTACTTATTTTAGTACAGCACTAAATGTTGAGTAACTACTGTACTCATTATAATACAAAGCTAAATGTCTAAACACTTCTCACTCTATTACAAAGCTAAATGTTGACTAAATACTCGTTCTAGTACAGAGTTAAATGTTGAGGTGCTACTCATTCTAGTACAAAGCTTAATATCATGCTACTACTCACTCTAGCAAAAACCTAAAACCTTAGGAACTACTTACTCTAGTACAAAGTTAATTGTCAAGATACTACTCATTCTAGTACCATGTTAAATGTCAAGGTACTTCTCACTATTTTGTACTGCTCACAAGATAATTACTTATTATATGTATTTATTAATATATTTATTTATTTATATTTGTGTGATAAATCTTATATATACACAGTATTTTGTAAAAAAAAAAAATAAATAAAATATATATATATATATATATATATATATTAACTACATTTTGTCAAAGCATAAAACACAATCTTATCATTCTAATGTATGACTGTACATTAATAATTTATGTACAAACATTAAATGACACTGTCTTCAGTAGCAATATTTTTATAAGCAAAGAGAATGATGTAGAGGACATGGTGATACAAATAATACTTACCTTTGTGATTTGCTCTAGTTACAGTCCCCTTTGAAAGCAAGGCCAATTATGTTGTTTTTGCTTATACACTGAAGACGTTTCAGCATTCACTTCCTGATATTTACATCTAGATGTGTTAAACAACTTAGAACATGATATATTTGGTGGCAGACCACCCAATTTTAGGTGAACAGAACAGATAGTCTTAAATGAAATTAAATAACACGTAGCATTTGGTTGTACAGTGCCTGCCACAAATATTGGCACCCTTGGTAAATATGACCAAAGAAGGCTGTGAAAAATGGCCTTTATTGTTTAAACTTTTGATATTTTGTTAAAAAAAATTAATACTTCACTCTCACTGATATGAAACAATTGCAATCACAACACAGGTTTATCAAAAAATATATTTGTTAAATATAAGGTGTGGAACAATTATTGGCACCCTATGAATTCATATGAGAAAAATATATTTGAAGTATATTCCTATTGATACTTTATATTTTTTTAGTACACCTGGGTGACTAGGAACAGGAACTTGACTTCATGTTTCACAGGGGAATAAATATGACATAATACATAAACCAAATTCACTTAGTCATTCATAACAATGGGTAAGACCATGGAATATAGCTGTGATGTCCAGCAAATGGTTGTTGAGTTTCACAAAATGGGAAGTGGCTATAAGAAAATAGCACAAGCATTGATAATGTCCATTTCCACCATCAGGGCAATAATTAAGAAGTTCCAGTCAACTGGAAATGTTATGAATCAACCTATGAATCAAACATGTGTTTATATATTGTCTCAATGCGCTTTGAAGAGGGTGAAGAGGATGGTTCGAGTGGCCAAAAAATCTCCAAGGTCACAGCTGGAGAATTGCAGAAGTTAGTTGCATCTTGGGGTCAGAAAGTCTCAAAATTATAATTCGAAGTCACCTACATCACCACAAGTTGTTTGGAAGGGTTTCAAGAAAAAAAATATACTCTGATCCAACAACAAACTCAATCTTCTATGAGTGCCAATAATTGTATATTTAATAAAGATTTTTTTTTTAATTAACCTGTGTTGTGTTTGGAATTGTTTGTTATCCATGAGAGCAGAGCATTTTTGTGAATTCTTTGAACAAAAGATCAAAAGTTAGTTGTTGTGAGGGTTGTATGAAAGGATGTCATTCTGAGCATTGTCTTTTCTGTCACTGCATTTCCAGTATGGTGTGCGAGTGCCTGAGAGTGGACTGAGGAGCCTCCCGGTGTACCATTCTTTATTAAAGCGCATTTTCGGATGCTTTCCCACCATGATGAGGATCCCCATGTGATGCCAGTTACCATTTAAAGGGTTGTCGGATTGGGCTGACTGATTGGTCTGCCATATTGGCTGCATCTACTCATTTTTCTACTATTTACTATGTGGGCTACTGAAACGGGTTGGTTTGTTGGTTGTTTTTATTTTTGTGTTTCGAATTAAAATGATTGAATTAAATTTGTAATTTAGGTTCAATTGTTAGAGTGTGTTACATCTCATTGCCACACGTACTGTATTGGCCTACTTTGGCTTACAGGCCTGGTTGTTTGGTTATGTTTTTTGTTTGCCTTCCTGTGACCATGAGCATTTTTGTATAACGTGGCCTACTTTTAAGAGGAATATTTTGGAGCGTGTGTGTTTCCTTCGGATGTTTGTGTGTGTTACTGGTTTATACTGTTTGTATTGCTTGTTTGCATTTTTCAGAATTTCAATTTCTGCCATTTTTCTAGTCCTCTTTGTTTATACCCTTGTGCTGTCACACAATAAAGAATTTTTGCTTTTCCTTCTCTGCTCATATTTACGAAGGGTGCCAATATTACTGGAGGGCACTGTATATCTCTTGGTTGCAATAATTGCATCAAACTACTTTGTTCTTTTGTGATGCATTTCCAGGCTTGTAGAACAGCTTGTAGAACAGAAGTTGTTGTTTGTTTTGGTAGGGTCTCCCTTCAGCCTCTTTTTCAGGATGTGAAGAGCATGCTCAATTGGGGTAAGGTCTGGTGATCCACTGACCAGTCTAAAACCAAGTCCTTTGTTGTGCTGGCATTGGGTTTTGGGTCATCATCTTCATCTGCTAGATTAAGTTCCTCCCAATTAGATTGGATGCATTTCTCTGTATATTGGCAGACAAAATGTTTCCATAGACTTCTGAATTCATTCTGCTGCTACCATCATGAGGTACATTATCAATAAAGATTCATGAGCCCATTCTAGAAGCAGCCATACAATCCCAAGCTATGACACTACCCCCACTGTGCTTGAGCATGAGCTTGTATGTATTGTATTATGAGCAGACCCTTTGTTTCTTTAGCTGAAATTCTGATTCTCAAATCCAAATGTCTTTATTGTACTGAAAAAGGAAAATATTTGGCCTTGCCATTCTTGCCAATACTTTTGGGGTAACTGTATTCAGTGAGAGTCTAGTTTGAAAGAAAAAGCTCTTATTATGCATAATCAATCATTCCAGGAATAATTTAGGTCAAAATAAGCATAGAGACATACTGTAATGTTTCCTGAAGGTTTCCATGTAGCAATCACTAATGTCCAGCACAATGTTTTGAAAAAAAAAAAAAATGTTAAAAAAAATTTAGAAAAATGTATCCAGCGTAAATCTTCTGTGAAAGAAAAACTCTTCAAAAAGTTAGAAATGCCATGCAGTTAGACAAATTATACACAAATAAAACATTAATAAATTAAATTTGTATTCCCAAGACAAAGTATTATCTGCACGATCATTATAATGTAGTTACGCTACCAATAATTAATCATCAGTTCTAAGTGGGCTAAAAGGGGAGCATTACACCTTTGGGAAGAAGCTTGGACCTCCTATTTGCCCTCAAATATTTAGTTATATTACCCAATTAATTTCTGGGATTGGTGCTATGATACATCTAATGAAGTCCAGGCTTATTGGAGAGCAGCAGGATTGAATTTCACTGCCTTTTTTCCCTCCAATGAACGACATTATATTACAGATAACATTAATATATATACATTATATATATATATATATATATATATATATATATATAATATTTTATAACTATGCAGTGGCTTAAGGACAGAAAGGTGAATGTCCTTGAGTGACCAAGTAAGAGCCCTGACTGAAATCCAATTGACAATATGTGGATGGACTTGAAGACAGCAGTCAATTGCTACTCACCACAAAATTTGACTGAATTTGAACAATTCTGCAATGAAGAATGGACGAATAATCCCTAACCTAGGTGTGCAAAACTAATAGAGACATATCCAAACAGACTGATGGCTGTGATTAGAGCAAAAGGTGGCTCTACTAAGTATTTAATCATGGGAATGATCACTTTTCCAACTCTATTATTCTAGTTTTCTTTTCTTTTTTTTTTTACATTTCTGAAGTACTGACTTTTTATATACATGAATGTAGTAAGGCAGAATGTGTTTTGATTTCAGGCTGTAAGACAAAAAAAGTGACTATTTCAACAGGGTATGAGGATTTTTTCTATCAGCACTTTAACATCCTCACTAATCTCAATGATTTTTAGGCTGCACCTTGTGGGGCCATCCTCAGCAGCAGAATATAACTTCCAAAGGATTAGAACTCTAACCAGAAGTAGGGCATCAAGATGGATTAGGCCGGTTCAGAGAGAAGAAGGGGTCAATGTCACTGGTATTTCAGGAGTATCATGTTTAACTTGACAGAGAGACAGAGATTATTAGGCATGCTAATTGTCCTATAATGGTTTAGGACAATGTACTTTGTGTGAGTGCAAACAGGGACTCCGGCAAGACTAGCTATGATCATATAACTAAAAGGGAGAGCCAGAAGGTAACACAGACATGAGTGCACCCTGGGACAAAAGACAGCCTGTCACTCCACCATCAACAAACCTGGGTGAATGTGTGAGACTGGGGAGGGGCAACAGCATCCAAACATTTCAGTTCACCACAATTCTCTATGCCTGTGAGCCCTCTAGGTCTGCTCCCTTACCTAAGAAAAAACTATTCACAAAAGGCTTGACTAAACAAATATGTTTTCAGCCTGGACTCAAACGCTGAGACTGTGTCTGACACTAATTGGAAGGCTGTTCCATAACTGTGGGGCTTTGTAAGAGAAAGTTCTTCCCCCTGCTGTAGTCTTCACTATTCACGGTACCAACAAATATCCTGCACTTTTTAATTGAAGTAGGCGTGACCAATCATAAAAGACCAAAATGTTGCTTAGGTGCTGTGGCACAAGACCTTTTGGTACATTATAGGTCAATAGTAGTATTTTATAATCAGTGTAAAATTTTACTGGAAGCCAATGCAGTGTGGATAAGATAGGGGTGATGTCATATCTTCTGGTTCTAGTAAGGACTCTTGCAGTTGCATTCTAGAGCGCCATATAGACTAACTGGAGCTTGTTTATGATCCTACTGGAACATACAGACAGTAAGGCATTATAATAATCCAACCTGGAGGTGACAAAAGAGTGAACAAATTTGTCTGCATCCTGTAGTCGCATTTTATTTCTTATCTTAGCAATATTGCTGAGATGAAAAAAGGCTATCCTAGTAATATTATCTACATGAGCATCAAATGATAGGCTGGAGTCAATAATCACTCCAAGGTCTTTTACTGCTGCACATGATGAAACAGAAAGACCATCCAAAGTAACTGTGTAATCTAGCTGCACATGGTCCTAGTAAAAGTACTTCTCTCTTGTCAGAATTAAGTTAAAGGAAGTTAATAAGCATCCAGTGTCTAATGTCCTTCACACATTCTTCAACTTTATTAAGCTGGTGTTTGTCATCTGGCTTTGCTGAAACATACAGCTGTGTAGTGTCAGAATAACAGTCGAAGCTAATTCCATGTTTATGAATAATTTGATCAAGAGGTAGCATATATTAAGAAAAACAGAACCTTTCAGAATACCAAACTTTATCTTAGTGTGTATAGAGAAATCACCATTTACATCTACGAACTGATAGCAACCTGACCTAGGAGAGGGTCGTTCCCTCAATGCCAACAACATTTTCTAGTCTACCAAGTCTACCAAGTATGATCAATGGTATCAAATGCTGCACTAAGGTCAAGCAACACAAGCAACGAGACACAACCCTGATCAGACGCCATTAGTAGGTCATTTACCACTTCAACCAGCGCTGTCTCTGTGCTATAATGAGACCTATATCCTGACTGATACGTTTCATGGATGTTATTCCTATGTAGCCACAAGCATAGCTGCTGTGCTACAACCTTTTCGAAGATCTTGGAGATAAAGGGGAGGTTTGGTATTGACTTATAGCTGGACAATTAACAGCGGTCGAGGTCAGGTGTTTTTTTGTTTTTTTTTAAATCAGGGGTTAAATAAATGACAGTTTAAATGATATAGGTACCTAGCCATAGCTATGGGAAGATTTGATTATTCTTAGAAAGGGTTTGATTAGTCCTAAAATTATCTGTTTGAAGAAAGATGTAGGTAAGTTAATCTCATATACAAGTTGATGATTTTGATGAAAAAGTCAGTGAAATTAGTTTGGTCCCTCGAAAGGGAGTAAGACATTTTAATTGTTGATCTAATATTGTTATATCATCATCATCTACAGGCTAGTTATAAGACTGTCCGATTTAAAATTTATAGTCTGAATTTTTTGTCTAATATTTTACATTTTGTCAATAAGACAATTCATGGAATCATCACTGCTATATAATGATTGTGTGCATGTTTCTGTGATGGTTTTATTCCTAGTTAATTTTGCTACAATATTAAATAAGATTCTGGGATTCTGTTTATTACCTTCAATTAAGGTGGAGAGATAGACTGATCTAGCAGCACTAAGAGATTTTCTATAGTTCAGGAGGCTTTTCCTTTTAATGGAGATACTTTGTCTAGTGTGTAGCGGAACGTTGACTCTAAGCATTCAGTTACCTGATGAAGTTTTTAAATCATCACAACACTTAAAAGTCATTAGACTCAAAGAAACTATACAGTAAATAGAACACATCAAATGAAGTTAAAAATCACTAACATAATTAATCATTTGAGAGTTATTTGATAACAAGCTACTTACATTTGTGTCATGGATCTCTCCGGAAGCAATGTGCATGCGCCATGCATGCGCGCTGCCTTTGCTCGTCGTCATAGCGACTTCTTTGACAGTTGCACACACGTGGACTTTTGTTTACATTTGTTTGTCACGTCTCCTCCCTGGTTTACGCATGTGTTTTAGCTGTCACGTGCCCCAAGTGCTCGCAGCTGTTAGTAATCTAACGCAATGATACAGCATGTATTTATACCATGCAACTGCGAGCACTCGGGGCGGAATATTGAATGTATGAATGAACGTCTGTATGTCTTTGCGTCTGCCTAAGGGTAAGAACACTCGTTTAGGTCGTTTCTGTGTTCGAGTCTCGTGTTTGTGTAGTCCGCGTTAGTTTGGTCTAGACGCGTTTTCTCCGCTAACCCGTCTAGCGCCGTATTCTGAGTTTCTTTGCACGATAGCCACTAGTGTGTAGCCATCCGTGATTTCCCGCTTCGTGAATAGTGTACCAACCCTGTTTTCCATGACAACACCTCGTCCTTCGCCTAGCCCCGTTTACATTGTTTGTTGATCGCCTGACCCTCGCCTGCATCTGGATTATCTCTTTGGATTTACGTTTTGGATTATACTGTGGAACACTTTTGTAAATAAAGCACTGTTGCACTGCAATTGCGTCCTGCCTCATTCTCCGCCGTAGCGGAGCCGTGACATTTGTAGACGTAGTTGGATGAGAGTTTTTTTTTTTTTTTTTTTTTTTTCGAGCTGATAGGCTTCAGAAAACATGACGTCATTTCCAGTAAGGGAACATGGTGAACATCGATGCTCCTTTTTTTGTAATGCATTGTGGGATTTTTTAAGGAGCAAATATTCCAGTACACTGGAAGGATTTTTCAATTGAGACTATCTTAAAATGGCCAACTCCCTGATCAGTGCGCTGAGTACTGAACTAGAGAGGTGATGTAGACACATCCAATGTCATGTTCAAGGTCTCCTGATTACTAACTCAAGTCACCTGGTTGCAATCACACACAGACTCTGATTAGTCACCCATTGTGTAGTATTGATCAGTGTTGTTTAATCACCTGATGTACAAAGTTTTTTTTTTTTTCTGTGCATGCTTATCTGGTTTTTAATCTGTTTTTTGACCACAACATTATCTTGAGTTTTGAATTTGTTTGCCTTTTTTTTTTAATAAAGCACTTCCTGCAAATGCAGCTGTCTGTCACATGACAGCCCCAACTTGGATCCATAGTTAAATTGATCTGCAACAAATAAAAGCACAGGAATTATGTACTGTATATTGTTCTGTGTGATTGTTTCTCTGTTTGGATGATTAAATAGGAAAGCACTCTAAGAAACAGACAATTACCAATAGTGCAATTTCTTAACCAAAATTTTAAAAGGGGCCTTGATCTTGGAAGAATCCACAAAACACATCTGAAGTTATTTAATCACAAAACAACAGGCTTTCAAGTCAGATCTATGTGGCTGGAACCCTTGTGCCACAATTAAGAATGAAAGCCATTTAAAATAAATAACACTATCACTGAGCTGTTCTCATTTGACTTCATGTCCATTTGTGTGGGGTCCTGCTGAGTCCACTATCAGTTAATATGCTCTTTTAGTAGCGTAGCAGTAACTTATTAGATATCTCAGTGGGAATGCAGGCCTCATGGAGTCACTCACTCCCCTTCAATGAAAACTTTGTCACAGTTTATGCAAATCAAAGCACATCAATTGAGAAAGGATCGAATTTTCCACCCTTAAAGGATAATGTTAGCATTGGAGAATGATTGTTTTATAAACGAAAGGAAACCGTGATTGAATTCATTAACATTTAAGTACATTTTTAGAGGACATTTGGAAGTGAGAATGTTCTCTCAAATCTTTTTGTGATTTTTGCTTTTAATGCAAAATGTAAATGTAAATGTAAATGTAGCTGTTTAAATGTGGTCATGTCCTTCTTTTGCAAATATCCCCCTTTGCAAAATCTCAGCAAATAAGCCTTAGTTGTAGTTGTTGTAGTTGTAAGTCAGAAGTCACAGACTACATTCTCCAGTCTTACTGGCAGCTTCCAGCACAGCTTATTTTAGTTCTTTTTCAGGTTTCAATGACTGACTGTAATTCACTGGCATCACTTTTCTTGTTTCATTTCTTCTAGCACTGCCTGGCAATGAGATCTGTTGAGAACCCCAGAACTGCAGTATCTGCCACCTATTGGGACATCAACTGTCAGAAACATGTCATAGAAGGCACTAGGCAGCATCTCCTTGGCATAGGTTCACTCACTAATTATAACAACTTAGGAATTGTCTCTTCAAGCCTTCATAAACATTATAAAGCTATCAATAGATCCCTGAGCAGAAGTAAATTTGAAATGAGCACATGATCTTCATCCATCCATCCTCAACCGCTTACTCCTTTTTCAGGGTCACAGGGAACCTGGAGCCTATCCCAGAAAGCATCGGGCACAAGGAGGGGTACACCCTGGACAGGGTGCCAGTCCATCATAGGGTACAATCAAATCCACACTCACACACCCATTCATACACTATGGACACGCCAATCAGCCTACCATGCATGTCTTTGGACTGGGGGAGGAAACCAGTGTACCCGGAGGAAACCCCCAACACACATGAGAACATGCAAACTCCACACACACACACATGGCCCTGGCGGGACTCGATCCCCAGACCCTGGAGGTGTGAGTGCTAACCTCTAAGCCACTGTGTGCCCGCACATAATCTTGTAAGATGTTATATCAAGCATCTTTTTGTGACATATTTCACAAATACAAATAGTGTGAGGGCGCACAGTGGCTTAATGGTTAGCACGTTTGCCTCACCTCACCTAGGTTCGCCTCACCTCGCCCAGGGTCCGGGGTTCAAGTCCTGCCGGGGCCATGTGTGTGCGGCGTTTGCATGTTCTCCCCATGCATCGGGGTTTCCTCCAGGTACTCCAGTTTCTTCCCCAGTCCAAAGACATGCATGGTAGGCTGATGGCGTGTCTAAAGTGTCCGTAGTGTATGAGTGGGTGTGTGAGTGTGTATGTGATTGTGCCCTGCGATGGACTGGCACCCTGTCCAGGGTGTACCCCGCCTTGTGCCCGATGCTTCCTGAGATAGGCTCCAGGTTCCCCGTGACCCTGATAAAGGAGTAAGCGGTAGAAGATGATGGATGGATGGATGGATGGATGGATGGATGGATGGATGGACAAATAGTGTGGCATTTATTTTGGTGCTTTATCCAGTACAAAACAGCAGTGACAGATTTTCCATTGCTAAGCACTCCACAAAGGAAATGGAGAGGCACCAGTGCTATCTCTGAAATGCAGTGACATGGAGTCCTCTGGATTAGTTGATCTGTCTGCTCTTAGGAACTTTCAAGACAACAAGGAATGAAGCAAAAAGTTGAACCTTACAAACTTCAAGTAAAAGAACCAACAATATTATTGAATATGTTTTAAATAAAATAAAAAAAAACTAAAACGTAGATATCTATAAATAGCTTTTTTGTTGAACATGTGGGTAGCAATGGAATTTCTTGTACAACAGAAATTCTTCTTGAGTAATGTCATCAGAAAATGTGAAATAAGTTTACCCCACTGTTTCCAAGCTTGGAATGTTAACACCATATGTAAATGAGGTTCACATCGTGTATGGCCATTTGATCTCACAGAGAATCAAATTGTCTCATACTGGAGTGGTGGCTTTGTAGTTGAGGCTCTATCTTGCATGTCAGAAGGTCACGGGTTCAAGCCCCAACACCACCAAGCTGCCAATATTAGGCCACTGAACAATTCCAATAACCTTGTTGGTTATCATAACTGACCCTGAACTCTGGCCCCAGTTACTCCACAAGCTGATATGTGAAGAAAATTATTTCTGTTCTTTAAGGTATATGTGACTTTTGTTATACTGGTGCCGAAACCCGGGAAGGAGGAGGGACATGCTGTTGGAGAGCTCTCGCTGCTGTGGAAGGATTGCGATGCTGAGGAGGCGGTGGTGCTGGAGCAGTTGCCGAGGAGGATGGAGGAGTCACTGCAATCTGCCGAGGGAACCACTGCCATCCGCCCAAAAGGAGAGGAGCAGTTGCTGTCCTGGACATCATTGTAACACAATTAAATCTCGTGCTTGTCATTTTACAGCACAGTAGGTTTGTGCCATACTTCCATGATGCTATGATACATGGACAATATCCCTTATTCTATTAATTATTTTCATGGGCATATTAATTGTGTAGAGTTTAAATCACTTAAAGGGACCATTAAGCAAGTCAGACAGAGGGCAAACAGATTTGAACTTGGGACCCCTTGACATGCAGTCAAATGCTATACCACTGAGCTATATCCCCAATGGAGACAGATTTCTTCCTTTTCAAGTTTCACTGGCTGTCTATTGTGATTGTCTAGAATACAATATAGCTTTGTGAGACAGAGACGTTGATCAGGTAGATGGACGCAACCTTCCACATCACAATGATCGAATTTTTCTGTCCCATAAAGCCATACTCATTAGAGCTAATTAGCCTGTTCTGTCATCTGAGCACTGCAATTTCTTTCTCGTAGCCTGCTAATATTTCAGCTATTATAACAGCTCCACTGTTCCTGTTCCCAAATCTTGTACCCTTGATTTCACTCCAAGACACACACACACACACACACACACACACACACACACACACACACACACTCTCTCTCTCTCTTTCTCTCTTTCTCTCACACACACACACACATTCACTCACAAGCTCACTGACTCTCCAGAAATACAATTTCTCAGGTCCTATCTCAGCATGTATTGATCAGGTCTGACTGGTCGATTCTCACCATGGATCATACTAGCGAGATCTGTTTAGGTAAGACTGGCTCTCAGCATGTTCACTGACAAACATTGATCATTGTTAAAAGGAAAAATATTGAATTTTCCTGGACATGGACTCTGAGGTCCTGCTCTGTTCGTGTTGGTTGATTAGGCACTTGAATATCATCAGGCCGCTGCTTGCAAGAAATTCAGGTCACGCTAATGCTGTTAGGTAGAGAAAAATTTTGCCTTGACTAATTAAGCATTCACAACAGTATATAAATATACTCCTCATAACTTCAAATATAAAGACATGTATTAAATAGTTTTTAAAAAGTTTTATGAACAAAGTATTATTTTAGATATCGAAAATATTAAAATTAAATTTTATTTAACACTGTGCCAGCTGCACAAACAAATGCAGTGTTCAGAATACTAATGCCCCAGCTTAATGACAAGGGATTTATTTATTTTTTTCATTCTCTTCAAAAATACTGGTGCATATACTAATCAAAACGTATTTTAGTCGCTAGGTTGATTTTACATAGCCCAAACAATCATTATATCCCGAATAAAATGTGCAATTCTGAAATATCCACTGAAAGCCAGAAATGCCAATATAGTGTATAGTATACCGTGCTCCTACATTACCTCTAAAACTTTGCTTCCATAGATTTTCACAGTCTGATTTTTCCCCAAAGTTGTCATGGGTGCTTCTGTGGTAGATTTTTTTTTTTTTTTTTTTTTTTTTTTTTTTTTTTATCACAACACTGGCTTCCCAGCATAAAGAAACAACAACTAAGAAATCTCAGTTTGTATGAAAACTTAGCGTGAACTAGTTTATCTGACAAGACGGCTGTCTAACCTTGCCAAAATGATGGATCAGCCATAAGATACAGCATCATGACACCATATCCCTATGCCTAATACTGTATGTATTGTATGTTTGGATTACAGACCTACAAAAATCGAAAAGGAATTCATTGAGGTAACAATTTGTATGAATACCAATTGTGCTCTTGCCAGACTAACACAAGTTTTATCAAAGTTTATTAAGGTTAACCAACTTCATATTTAAAAAAAAATAATAAATATCCAGGCACCCATTGGTTTCAATCCCTCATTTCCTGATTATAAGGCACATTACAACATCACTCAAGAGCTTTCCCCATTTTCACTCAAAAATAACCAAACAATGTATTAACTTAGTTGAAAGTATTGTCTACTCTTTTCAAATGAGTATTTTTAACTTTCTAGGTTTAATAGCTGCATCAAGTTAAACAAGATGGACAACCAGAACACACAGACACACATTCACTCTGTTTCTATTATTTGACTGTCAGTAGAACCACATAAACGCATGGAGATAAATGTGCTGGAATCATGTGGATGCTCTTATCACCACCATCACCATCTTCACCAGAAAATTTCCTATCGGTTTTATTATCACTGTGAACTCTGTGCCTGAATGTGAACAACAAAAAAACAATCAATCAATCAATCAATCAAACTGAGAGAGTTCAGTGTCAGTCAAATGGCCAGATCCTGTAAAAGTAGACATTTTATAGAGGTCTGGATCACAGATGACTATACACCAGCACTCAAATGGCAGTATTTCAAGATTTATGATTTTTGACACATATATTATGCAAAGGGCCAATGTACTAATTATGTAGGATTATGGTTACTGACTGCATCTTACAATTGTCCAAACTCAAGATGTTGCATCATCCTTATCTCTTTCCTGAAAGTCCTACAGTTTTGTAGGAGCTTCAAAGAGACCATAAAACAGCTCTGTGTTTTGGATTCAGTGAAAATTAGCTGCTTCTGTAAATTCCACAGTCAGGAAGGGGAATCATTAATGCCACACACCTAAAGACAAGCTGATTGGTCAACTCTGCAGACCTGCAGAGCTAGGGCTTCCAAATTGGGGCTCATCAAGTATAGGGCCTATGGTGAAAACCCAATTATCCCAGTGTTCCAGCCAGCCTTAATTAGCCTTGTCTGATGTGCAGCAGATCCATTATGTTTCTAATTAAGTTCCTATCAGCACCCAGGAATAATGGGACATTGCACATCAAAAACACAGCATCATTGCTCGTGACATGTTTGTGTAAGTATCTCATACCAATCTACTCCGCCTTTGGAGAGGGTGGACTGAAGCATCCTTTAAGGAATTGAATAGGTTCATCAGAGAACCTCTATCAGTTCCTGAGCACAGGGCTGTGCACATTCAGAACTCGAGCGGGACTTATCTCCACAATACAGAGGAAAAACCTCCATCACTCTTGTGTCTATCACATCAATACAGCTAGTAAAAGGGCATCGCTGCATCCATGCTTCCAATCTTACACACACACACACACACACACACACACACACACACACACACACACACACACACACACAACATTCACTTTACATGCAATCACTGACATATAGCCAAAGTGACACTTAGATCCCTTTCTATCAGTGAGACAGAGGCTGATTCAGGGTGACACGTTGGATGGTAAAACAACGAAGGTTGTAATGGCAGTCCATAGACAGGGAAGGAAAGAAAGCCACTGCGATGATGTTTGTTATTCAGAAAGGATATTATTTGGGACCCAGCCATTAACAGTGCAATGGTATAATAAAATAGAACTGTAATTCTTGAGGGTGCCATCATTTTATACTCCTTCAGTGACTGATATTTCAACCCACCCTCTTTTTGTTTAGTTAAAAAAAAAAGCTTGCAGGTTGAGGTAAACAAAACCAACAAAAGAACTTCTCAAGCAAACAAGTCTGTGAAAAAGGCAATTTCTCCAAAGTCACAATGTTATTACTAAAGATTAATTCTATGAAGAAACATAACACATATAGAAGCAATTCCTTTTGAGAATAAAACAGCAAATCTCTTCCTGGGTGAATATACAGGAACTTTTAAAAAATCCACAGAGAAACACACAAAGTCCACTGAACATAAACCAATCCAGGACCAAAAACAAATTCAGGCAGATCCGGTTGTTATGCAAGATGACACATTTTTTCCACAAGTAAAAGTGGAAAAAGTGAAGCAATTCTTCAATGGATAAATAAATCGATTTATTCTTGAATGAGTGCAATTTGACATCTAGGAATTTATCAAAACCAATCAAGCCCACTCAGGAAAGCAGCATGCCAAAGGTTTCTAGTCAGCCTTGACCATCCAGACACACTAAAGAGCCACTGAGTTAGGCCACACTATCCTCCATTCCATACAGCTCATCAGTTAATAGACACATCTAATCAAGACAGATAGGCTTCCCCAAGGATACAGAGCAGAAACGGGGCATACAGTGCTGTGGAAGGCAGGAGAATTATTATGTTTCTATGGCTTTAGGCTTTCTCAGACACACAGATGTGTTGTTTGATCACATACACAAGTTCTTTTTGCACTTAATAAAGAGGCTTTGTGACTGCAAAACAAGATGTCATAGCTGAGCCTTACAAAACAAGAATAAGACATGTTACCAGTGTAAATATTTATAGCCTATCCAAAAATCAGACAGCAATTCATCGTGGTTTGTTTCCACAATGTGCCCCAATGCCCACAGCCTATTGTGCACTTTGAAAGGCTCACAGTGGCCAACAGTAATGGCATGCACTTTTCCAAAGGCTGTCAAATTTTTATGTTCAGCTTTGCTTCTAAATCGATCTGACCCAAATTAAAAGGCAATTGGAATCCATGTGAAGTCTGAAACGCAGAGCCGGGTCGAGCGTTGAGCCAGGGGACAGCAAGACGTTTATTTAACTGTCCACTGAAGCAGAAATATCAGCAAGAGGCAGAGGCCTGTGCTGCCCCTTGGCCATGTTTGAAACCAGGCAAGATTCCCAGAGGATAAGAGAAAGTCTATAATGGAGAGAGATGAGATGATGAGGAGCCCAGGGCCATTTCTGGCCATTTTGGCACCCTTGGCGAGATTCCTATTGGTGCCCCTTCATTTTAAATAGATTTTAAATAAGTGCCCAGGCCAGGTTACACCCCTGGTACTATCTTTCACATAGGTGGATGAGTTAGATAACGGCTTTGGTGTGCTCATTGGTGCTCCCAAGCTGGTGGCATCTAGTTCGCCTATGCCTAGAAACGGTCATGGAGGAGCCACTGAACTCTTTAATGTGTACTCAATAGCCAGTTTGTAATGCGAAACAGGAGCCTTATTAATGTTGCTTGAATGTTTCTAACTGCTTGAAATGTTAAAGGACAAATTTTAATTTGTTGGAGATCCCGTCACTGTATTTTCTACAACATATAGTTCTAAAAACTATATGCTTTCCTATAGTTTCTCTTTTGCCTATATACAAATAGGGTCAAAAGTATGTTAACATCTTAGTATTGAACATCCCATTCATAAATCCTGGGCACTGATATTGAGTATTGAATAATGTTCCCGTTTTGCTGCTGTAACTCCCTCCACTCTTCAGGAAAAGTATTCCACTAACACCTACATTTCTAACTTAATCTACTTGGGGAAAAATGTCAGGGTAACATGTGTAACCCTTTTCCCTGAGAAGGGAACAAGACATTGCATGAGCTACATGCTATGGGAAACGCCCTCGTGCGTGACCAGTATCTGAAGCTTGTGTAACATCATGCCTATTTATAGACCTGCTGTGATCAGGTGACGAGGCAATTAAGCGCGTTGCATGAAATTCAAACAGCACCTGCGTAGCAGAGGCATAGCGAGACCATGCACCTCATAAGTGATAGAGATTGCTTACACTATCCAATAAGAGATTAGCTGCTTCAACACAGCACCACCTCTACTCTACTGCTGCAAAAGCAGACCAGCAGCTGCTCAAACTTAAGCCATTCCACTACCTTTGTGGCCATAGAATACTTTAAGAAGTTGGTATTGAGTTCGTATTCGGATTCGAATGGAGTAGGACGTGAAGTTGGAGGCTCCTGCTGATTTTGATTAAAATTTAATTAATTTGCGCCTTTTGGTCATATAATATACTTTAACTTATTTTACTCCTTATATTTGCTTATACTTTGAATTTTTTGTCACGTTAAAATGTCTGGAAAGAATACGAAAACCCGAGGTGGCG
>JAFFST010000358.1:11870-23108 GCA_022414735.1 Noturus placidus | reverse complement strand
ATCATGCTGGAATACTGCATACTGATCATGCTCTGCTTCAGTATGTCACATGTTGGCATTCATGGTTCCCTCAATGAATAGACGTATGATTGCTGCCACCATTGCTGCAGAGGTTGAAGGGGTGGGGGGTCAGCCTGTAAGTGCTCAGACCATACGCCACACACTGCATCAAATTGGTCTGCATGGACGTCATTCCAGAAGGAAGCCTCTTTTAAAGAAGATGCACAAGAAAGCCCACAAAACAGTTTGTTGAAGACAAGCAGACTAAGGACATGAATTATGAGACCAAGATAATCTTATTTGGATCAGATGGTGTCAAGCGAGTTTGGCGGCAACCAGATGAGGAGTACAAAGACAAGTGTGTCAGCCTACAGTTAAGCATGATGGTGGGAGTGTCATGGTCTGCTGCTGCATGAGTGCTGCCAGCATTGGGGAGCTACAGTTCATTGAGGGAACCATGAATGCCAACATGTACTGTGACATACTGAAGCAGAGCATGATCAGTATGCAGTATTCCAGCATGTTAACGACCCCAAACACACCTCCAAGATGACCACTGCCTTGCTAAAGAAACAGAGGGTGAAGGCGATAGACTGGCCAAGCATGTCTCCAGACTTAAACCTTACTGAGCATCTGTGGGGCATCCTCAAACGGAAGGAGCACAAGGTCTCTAACATCCACCAGCTCTGTGATGTTGTTATGGAGGAGTGGAAGAGGACTCCAGTGGCAACCTGTGAAGCTATGGTGAACTCCATGCCCAAGAGGGTTAAGGCAGTGCTTGAAAATAATGGTGGCCACACAAAATATTGACACTTTGGGCCAAATTTGGACATTTTCAATTTAGGGTGTACTCACTTTTGTTGCCAGCGGTTTAGACATTAAAGGCTATGTTTTGATTTATTTTGAGGGGACAGTAAATTTACAGTTACACAAGCTGTACACTCACTACTTTACATTGTAGCAAATCGTCATTTCTTCAGTGTTGTCACATGTGGGCGGCTGTGGCTCAGTTGGTAGAGTGAGTTGTCCACTAATCGTAGGGTTGGAGGTTTGATTCCCGGCCAGCATGACTTCACATACCGAAGTTTCCTTGTGCAAGACACTTAACCCCAAGTTGCTCCTGTTGGCAAGTTAGCACCTTGCATGGCAGCTCTGCTACCATTGGTGGGTGAATGGGACACAGTATAAAGTGCTTTGGATAAGAGCGCTATGTAAGTGTGCCATTTACCATTTACATGAAAAGATATAATCAAATATTTACAAAAATGTGAGGGGTGTACTCACTTGTGTGAGATAATGTACACACACACACACACACTACAATTATAAGGCACATGGTATTTATCAGCTCAATTTTATTGATGAACAAATACAATGGTTTTAATTGATCCTAAATATCACACCAAAATAGAAATTTTAACAAAGAAAAAAATTAATTTGTCGCAGGGGATAATATTAGCATGCACAGTTATTAGGCAATTAAAAGCATTATCTAACAAATAACTAACATGAAGTAACATAACAATTATCAAAAAACTATTTTGGCCCTTCAAAACTATTGTCATTGATGAACATAGACACCTTTCTTTCCAATACCTTCCATGAACCTCCCACCCATTGAATGTCAGTTTCTTCATCTACTCACAATCAATTTTAGCTGAACCACCACAACCTCCCAAATGCTTTTCAAAGAGGTTAATGGTCTTCCCTCCCTGTAAATCTCACACTTGAGAATGGCCCAGAAGTTCTCAGTAGAATTTAAGTCAGATGAAGAAGGGGGCCAGGTCATCATTCTGTCCTCTCTGATACCTTTGCAGGTTATCCAAGCAGTTGTGTACCTTCATGTACGCTGAACGATGGAGCAATGTCCTGCATAAAAATCATGGCCTTCATGAATGTTGCTGACTTCGTCCTGTACCAATGCTCGAAGAAAGTGTCTTCCGGAAACTGGCACTAGATTTGGATTTTCAGTCCATCTTTATCCCAAAAAGGTCACTAGCTAATCATTAAACTAGCTCATTATTAATGTCATCATTAACAACCCACAGCAGTACCCTCCTTTACCTTGCTGGTGCCTCGCTTGACCTGATTCTCTGCCCATTAGTGATCCACCCATGGGCTGAAATATGGGTGGCTCAGGTGGTTGAGCAAGCTGTCCACTAATTGTAGGGTTGGCAGATCGATTCCAGGCCCTCATGACTCCACATGCCGAAGTGTCATTGGGCAAGACACTGAACCCTAAGTTGATCCCGATGGCAAGTTAGCACCTTGCATGGCAGGTCTGCTACCACTGGTGTGTGTGTGTGTGTGAATATAAGTGCGATATAAGTGCAGACCATTTTACCATTTACCAAATATGGTGGCACCAGAGGCTAACGGGTTCCTGGTAACCTCACGTTCTATTTTTCTTAAGTCTTTTAAAGTCTTGCACTTTTATTTCTCTACACATTGATTATTCATAACAAAACCTTTGTTTGTCCAGTGGTCAAGCAACAATAGTTTTTCAATCTGAGTGTGCTGCATCCCTCTGATAGGCATGCTAAAAAAAGAATTCAGTCTCAGTTAAATCTCTTTTTTTGGCCCGTTTTCCTGAGTTACAAAAGCTGCCTAATAATTATGCGCACTTCATATATAGGGTATTAATGATTTTAAGTCACACCAACCCTCATTAAACCTCACCTGAAAATAATTATACCCAGTTAGCAGTTAAGTTTATATAGTTAAGAGTTGGATAATATGCATATAAATAATGATAAGATTGTAATACTGACTTGCCTAATAATTGTGCTTGACTTTTAATTTTTCAATTTGTTGCCTGAGCTTTGGCAAGCATTAATAAATTTAATGACCACTTATTGGAAACTTTTTATACAGGAAAATATATTATTTATACAGTGAATGTGGTTTCTAGTATTTAGGCTTATTTTATGTTCATTAGACACATTGGTCTGAATGCATAATAGTCCTTAATAATAAATGCAAGCATTTTACATATCCTAGTATAGCATATTAATATGGAAAAAAAAAACCTTAATAAATAACTCAATAAATAAAGTAACAGCTGTGCTCTTAAATAGCTTCTGGTCCCTGGCCCTGTTTTTCGATTCTGAATAAACATAATCTGAACATATTTGTGCTGTGACATTTAATCAACAGGGGACACTGCTTCATAAATTGGATTAGTAATGTTGTATTGAAAGTATCAGTTCACGAGTGATTCCATTACCCTAAAATGCAGTAAACAGAAATGTGTTTATTAAAGATAGAGTTAAATGTTTTGTATGGAACAGCTGCCATCAATCAGTGGATAGGAAGGCCACAATGTGAAACAGTTGTATGGAAATGTTAATGCAATATTCTAGCTATGACTTCTTTAGCTTTTGTTGCAACAGAATACAGAAATTAAGCCCTCCTGTCAAATGGCCATGGCTGCACGAAAATGCTAAATGCTATTCAAAATGCTGCTTGCACAAACACACTAAAGAAAATCTTATATATATGTATGTATGTGTGTGTGTATATATATATATATATATATATATATATATATATATATATATATACACACATACATATATATACACATATATATACACACACAAACACATATACATTATATATAATATATATACATACATACATACACACATACACACTGTATAAAACATCATCCAGCCAAGATAGTGGTAGATTTGAGTACTTCTTGAAAGCAGTGTTGTAAAAGTAATAGCTACCATTCATGGAAATAATGCAGCAAGCCACAGAGAGCTGCTGATTATTGTAATTGTGTTTCATGTTTACGAGTAAGACTGAAAGGGGTTGGGGGTAGGGATGGTGGGGTTGAGGAGGAAAGGCAATGGCTATTTCTTTAGGGTACTAACATGGATCACAGCTGTTAAGCTGCAGAAATTTCATCAGCTCAGAGAGGAGCAAATCCTATCAGACTTGTCAGTGAAGGTAGCGTAGTCTGTTACTAGAACCAGTTAGGAGGGGAAAATGAAAAACAATGAACTCAAGACACAGTGGTCCTTTGCTTATCAGAAACAAGAATAATGATGGACACAATGGTTATGCCAGACTTGATCCTCTCTAGATGATATGGTAATTCAGCAAAATTAAACTATTGTCATAACTATAAACTGTATACTGTATTGCATTGTGTCAGTGTTATTGCATTGAGGTGTTCTTAGCATCCCCATTTGAAAATAGTGGAGAGAGAGCAATTTGATAAGTTATCATATCACTCCCCATTGTTTGAGCTGTCTGAGAGGACATATTCTGTACCTGTATTAGGATTTAAACCGGATGTATGCATGGATTAAAGGCCTAACTCTCACAATGCTATACAGCACAAAACCATACACAACACATTTGTTTAACTTGTTTCCACCCCCTGGATTACGGCCTTGATTCTGCCAGATAGGAAGAGCTGGATTAGGTCTGACTCCACCACATGGACTTCTTGTTCTGTGGCAAGGGATACTTGAATATGTTGAAGCCATCTTTTTTTCTGATGATAGAAATATGACTTTGCAAACCTTCCCATGACTGGCACATCTAGCTTACTATTATTATAATAGAGATTTTCTATTTTAAGAATAAAAAAAAAAATAATTCAATTGGCATGGAATCATCACCATGACCATGAGAGGGTTTTTTTATTTTTTTTTTTATTAAAATGATTAGTAACACCTATTTATTCATCGATGTACACACCATTTACTTATACCATGATTGAAAATCTCTTAAATCAATCAGTCGATCAAATCAAATCGATAAGTCCTGATTTAATTTTAGCCGAACATTGAATGGGTTTGTGTATTACTAGTCAAAGTGTTCTCATTTTATCCTACCATCATCCAAATAATGCAGAAAAAGATTGTGATCAGATGCTAAAGCGAGGTTTCGGAAGAAACAATACTTGTCTTTTGCTTTATCAAAACTACAGCTGGTGTTTGATTATAAACTCAAATATTACAAACAGATGAATCAGATGAAAATAACTGTTTGAAAGTGAATGAATTGCACCTTCAGCTACCGAGAACAAAGAGAAAGAAAATCCTGCTGCTCATGTCTTTTCTAAGTTTATATCTTCTGCACTCTACTGCCATCTGTGGAGATGAAAGAGTTGGTATCAATAGAGCATCCAAGAGTCTTTTCACCTTTTCACTTTCTAGTTCCACACCTATAATCCCACATACTTCTTATATCATTTAGGATTGGATAGAATGAAATTGTATAGTATTTTCTTAGCGTAGTAAGTGTAAGTATACTACTTTATTGAACTGCTGAACCACTATGAGCTGATTTGTTTTTATATTTATGAAAGAAAAAGTTAATTTACACATGATGTATGCGATATCATTGTTACTAGTCATAATAGTATAACACATTAACAAAATATATGACAATAAGATACTCTTTGGGAATTCATTTTGTAGAGAATTTTGCCCGTGGTGGGATGAGCACAGACACACAGGAGGCCGTTTTAGGGTTATTTGTGTATGGAACTTTATTTTAGACGGACAGTGAGGGGAGTGCGGGTGCACATGTGTGTGCGTGTGTGTTGAAGTGTGATTGGGCAGTGAGGGTCTCAGCCGTATTCAGTTACAACCAGGAGGCGGAGCCTGCACTTGGGTAGACTTCGTGTGAAAAAACAGAAAAACACACAACAGCGGTTAGCGGACATGCATGTGTCGCAAAAAAAGCCCAACATGCCAGATACTTGCGCACATGCTCAGAGATCCTCCTCTCTCCTTGTGAGTTGAGTATCACCCTTTTATATCATCCCCTCGCCCGCTGGATGGTTTAATTCTTTCCGCGCGGTGCACCGTTCACAAGCTGTGGGTGTGTCGATGGTCCCACCCTGCCGCCACCTGCTCTGGAGCGGCACAGTCTCTTCAGCACCACCACGGCAGTCACGGGAGGAAAGATCTTTGTTTCTTGTGCAATCTTTGTTTCACAGTACCCCCGCCTCCGCTCCGAGCCCACTGCCATCGTGTGTCGGGCACAGTGCATCCCATCGCGAGAGACATCTGCATTCCCATGGTGGGTCCCCGCCTGTTGCTGGACCTGGAAAGGGAAATCCTGCAATGAGAGGAACCATCGGGTTACCCTGGCATTAGTGTCCTTGGCCATCCACTGCAGTGGGGCGTGGTCTGTCACCCAGACGAAGTGTTGTCCGGCCAGGTAATATTGCCAGGGCCTTTCTTTCCACGGCCGCATACTTCCTCTCAGCTGGGGACAACTTTTGACTGATGTAGAGGACCGGGAGTTCCTCTCGGTCAAAGGTCTGCGAGAGGACGGTGCCCAACCCGGTCTTGGAGGCATCTGTGTGTATGGTGAACGGGAGTGCAAAGTCTGGGTTGTGTAACACAGGGGCGCTAGTGAGGGCCTCCTTTAGGGTTTGGAACGCCTGCTCTGCCTCCACAGACCATTTCACTCGGTCGGAGCGGATTGGGGATGGGTGCTCCTTCCACGCTTCGCAGGCCATGTTCAGCAGTCCTCGAGGTCGCCATCCGAAGAGGAGCTTGAAGGGTGTGAAGCCTGTGGATGCCTGGGGGCACTTCCGGACAGCGAAGAGCACGTAAGGAAGGAGGAGGTCCCAGTTCCTTCCTTCCTAATCTACCACCCGGCGTAACATTTGTTTGAGCGTCTGGTTAAATCTCTCGACCAGTCCATCAGTTTGTGGGTTGTAGACAGACATCTTGAGATGTTTCACCTGTAACAGCCGACACAGATCAGACATTAGCTTGGACCCAAAAAGCGTACCTTGGTCAGTCAAAATGTCCTTTGGGATGCCCACACGACTGAACAGGAGTACCAATTAGTTGGCAATGTTTCAGGAGGTGCCTTTGCATAGTGGTACTGCATTGGGGTAACAGGCGGCATAGAGCAGGATGACTAGTATGTACTGGTGGCCCGGGGCAGACTTGGGGAGTGGCCCTATGAGGTCCATGCCTATCCTTTCAAAGGGGACCCTGATGATTGGCAGAGGGATTAGTGGTGCTGATGGGGGCTTCTTGGGGGCTGACACTGAAGGCATCATTGACAAAAGGCCTAGACCTCTGCGTCCATCCCCGTCTTGGTGAAGCGGTCCTTGAGTTTTCTCCGGCGTTTTGGGCCCCCAGGTGGCCCCCAAGCAGATGGGTATGGGCCAGGTGTACCAGTGTTTGGGTTTAGGTCCTGGGGACTACTAGGAGGTCCACGTTTTCCCCTCTAAGCTGGGTTCAGTGGTATAGGCCTCCCCTGACTAGTAAGTAGGAGGTAGGTTGCCTGTGTTCTGGGCTTTGGTCGACCCCGTCAATCTGCTGCAACTGGCCCAGCAATGTTTCAGGTGGTCGTCCTCCTTCTGAAGTTCCACTGCCGGCTCACCTGTTGAAATACAAAGGAGAGTGGGTTAGGGTCTGTGCGTGACTTACCTTCAGCCGGGGCATTCTTTTTGCCTCGGGCCATGTAGGCTGGCCGGGATGGGGCCTCCTCCCTTTACTGGACTGGTTTCGGCAGGTCTGGAGTGTGGGGGCCCCCTCCAGCAGGCCCAGAGGCTTGACCCTCCTTCGGTGTCCCCCGGTCCAGTTTCAGTGGCCTGGACTCCTCCTGGGGTGTCCTATAGGCAGGGCGGTTCCGGGTGACCTCTCTTCTTTTGGCAGCACACTGGCGGTCGGGCCGATGTGGCGGCCACCATCTGGGTGGGCTATGGAGTCGCTGCCCATCCTGGCCAAACTCCAAGAGTGGCAGGGTGAGTTCTAGGGCAGTTAGCAGCTCCTTGGGAGTGCCGGGCACACGTATTCCCACAGCTCGGCGCTCTGTGACCAGCAGAGTTCTCAGGAACCGGTCCATGGCCACCTTTTCTGACACCTCGGTGGCGGTGCATTGGTCATGGTGAAGCCACCATTTGGTGAGGTGCAGGAGGGTGTTCATTTGACCACAGGGCTGGGCCCCCAGCCAGTAGCTCCACCAATGGAAGTCTGCTGCCGCTCGGTAAGAAGTTCTGCCATACCATGCCAATATCTCTTTCTTTACCTCTCCATTGTCCTCCATATAGAGAGCATAGTATGCTATGCAGTCTTCTCCAGAGAACAACGGGCCAAGAATGCATGGCCAGGCTTCCATGTCCCAGCCTTCTCGGTGGGCGACCCGTTCGAAGGTCTCGAAGTAGGTCTTGATGTCATCTTCAGGGGCAGGCGGGGGAGGAGGTGCTGGGCTGAGCAGCCAGGGTCTTGGAACATCAGGGCCGCTCTCAGGGCCAGCAGCTCATGGGTAGCCACTCACAGGCTTTAGGCGTGCTGCTGCGTTGATGCCTGCGCTCATGCCCACATTCTCCACCAGTGTAGGGAATTTAGCTCGCGGTGGGATGAGCACAGACACACAGAAGGTCGTTTTAGTGTTATTTGTGGATGGATCTTTATTTTAGACATACGGTGAGGGGAGTGCGGGTGCGCATGTGTATGTGCACGTGTTGAAGTACGATCGGGCGGTGATTGTCACAGCCGTCTTTGGTAACAACCAGAGGGCAGAGCTTGCACTCGTGTCGACTTCGTCTGAAAAAAACAGACAAACACATAGTAGTGGTTAACGGACATGCATGTTTCGCAAAATAATGCCTAACACAGATATGGTTTGCTCAGTGAAGTGTAATTTGTTAGATGAAAGACTATATTAAAACCTGACTATGAAAACTGACTCATGCCATAATTTTATCTTAAAGTTGTTTGAATTATAAGTATTTAATTATGAATTTATTGTGTGTACAAGTTGTTAAAATGTAGAATGTATAACTACACCTTTCAGCTTTTTTAACACATCACATGATAAAGTTTCTACTGTCACCACAGCAGACTGTACAATTCATTTCTCCATTGTCAATATTGAGACTGTCCTAGTCTCTGTCGCCTTCCCGAGGGGCACGATCAATGTAAAAATAGTTGGAGGAGTGTGCAGTTGTAATGACTCAACAATCTTTTCTGTCATTTCCCTGGGGGAAACTGCCTGTGCTTTGGGTTAGTCCTGTCATGCTCACTGCTGAGGCCAAATCAAGTCTCATGAGTGCTCCCTCCCCCTCCCCACTAACAAGAACCAGTGCATCATTGAGTGGCAGGCTACCTAATGACTAGTGCTTTTCATCTGCTCTAAATTTTTTTTTCAGTACACCAGGGCCAAATGGAAAATCTCTAAACTTGCGAAAATAGAAAAATCAATAATCTATTCTATTCAATGGGCTCGAGTGTCACGGTAACTAAATAGGACTGGATGAGGTGAACTTGGCAAGCCTTGGGATAAGATTCTATTTTACTCTTGCTTGCTAAACCTAAAAAAAAAAAAATATTTAAATTTTTTTTCTAAGCACTGAAGAGTGTAAGTATTAAGCTGAAGTTGAAAATAGAGCATATTAATTGTAACAATCGTAGCAGACTTATTCACAAAAAATAATTTAAAAATCAAACGCTTGTAACCTAATCTTTATTCTCCAATCTGTCCAATCAAGTGTCTGATATGTAAAGTAAGCTCTGTGATTAGGATATGTTTATTAGTTATAGAATTTATATTTTTTGAACTACAAAAGACTAAGTCATATATCTTTTTTTCCCATGAAGATACTAGACAGTATTGGGAGCACAATCATTTTGTACTCAGCTGATAGAAATTGAAAATCATCTTTTAAAATGGTGGTATCATCTGCTACCTCGCTCACTTTCACCTCACCTCAAACGCACACACTGACTCTTAGAAAGCACTCTTAGTAAGGGCATTTTGAAATTCACTCCTTTCAAAATAGAGCTCTTTTAGCAAAGGCTGTTTAAAGAACCATAACAGAATAATTTGATGCCAATCTGCACTTTTTGGTTAGTGCCTTAAATTTGTAAAAACAAATAATAAATAAATAAATAAATAAATAAATAAATAAATGGATTGACATGTTTTCAACTTTGTAACTGACATCTAAAAATTAAAACTTAGAGATTTCATCTTCATAATTTTTTATTTTACATTATTTAGGATTGTTTGCTAGCTGAAATTTTAAAGTGTGGGGCACTCTACTATTTATGTTATCCTGTTGGCTACCCTTAATGAACAAATCTGAGATATCAAACAGAAGAATCAGTGAAAATATTCACATAATTCTTGTCTGCATTGACTATGCATTATTCCTGTATTTTTGTTGTTCTTATCTGTATACTGAAGCACAATCTATACAGTGCAAAGTTGGATTGATTGACAGATTTTAACCCATAGTATGTGGAATGGTCATGGCCTGATCCTGTGGATTATAACCAGAAGGAACGACAGAGAAACTGAGAGAGGCATCTTGGCTGAACGCCATTCTGTAAGCACCAAAACCAGCCCACACTTAAGCTCCAGCACAGAACGCATTCTGCCAGGCTCTTTTAATGAACGCTGGATAAGGTGAACCAGAGGGAGCAGGCATATGTGCTGGAGGAGAAAGTTATTGATATCCCAGATTCATAATGAAGACACTTTCACCTTTTGCCATCACTCTCGGCAAAGCAGTATGCTTCAGCTGCAAGGATTGAGTTGCTGCTCTGACCTTTTCGCTTTTTTAGCTCCTGGGTAGAAGCTTTTACTGTGCAAGGAGTTAACAAGGGCATTTTGATTTGATTACAAGTATAGCTTGGGAACTGCATAAAATTCAGTGAATCAGAAAGATGTCTGGATTTAACTAAAGCTAAGTAATAACCATTTCCGCCAACATAAAATCCTTTACTCTGAACTGATGAACAGCTATTCATTGACGTCACCTCTGTAATCATTCCAGCATACTGCATATTAGCAATATCGATATGTCTGTCTGTCTATCTGTCCATCTGTTTTTCTGTCTGTGTATTTATCAAATAACTATAAATATCGCCCAGGCATCATGCAGGATTATTTTTCCAGTCCTATATTACATGTTGGTATAATATGTTTTTAATGTGTGGTTGGTGTCTAACATTTAAGTGATTATATTAATTCAGTGTAATCAAAGACTCCAACTTCTAGTTTAACCTCTAATTTCTTTAGTTCTATAGCTCTAATACTTCAGGAGGCACATGAACTTCACTGGAGCTCCAGGATGCACAGGAACCCCAGTACAACTTCAGAGGCAAACAAGGAACTTTGGTTTAATTGTACAGTGCCTTGCGAAAGTATTCGGCCCCCTTGAACTGTTCGACCTTTTGCCACATTTCAGGCCTCAAACATAAAGATATAAAACTGTAATTTTTTGTGAAGAATCAACAA
>JAFFST010000354.1:0-12533 GCA_022414735.1 Noturus placidus | reverse complement strand
ATACTTCATGCAAAAGTAGCTCTACTTTACTGTAAGTGAAGTTCATCTTCTTAGACCTTTTAACTAAGTATACCACAAGCATGCTACTGGGCTTTTTTAAGGGGAAGTTGTTTGCCTCTGGGGTTGTTTCATTGCAAATGAGAGTGGCTGTGCATGAACATAGCAATTTAGAATGTGTGGGCTGTGTACAGCTGTGTATGCTCACTTGATAAATACCAATTTCCTTATGCATACTGACAGTTCTTATGCACATATTTAGAGCCTGTTCTATGCAATAATAAATGAGGCTGCTTTTTTATTGTATAACGGGGGACAGGTGTTTCATGTTGTAAGGATCTGGCTAGATCCTCACGGGTTGCTCAGGAAGGTTAATATAACTCAGCCGGACACAAAGTGAAAGTGCTGTCACCGTTTATTACAAGAAGGATACCATAGGTTTTAGTAGGGTTACAGGTCTGTCATTAGAAGAGGATTAAGACCGAATAAACTATCCCAAAATTGGTAACTTATATGAGACCGCGTGTCCGCACACAGTGACAAGTTCACAGAGAGAGAGAGGTAGGGGCGGTGACCACGCCCCTTGACCCCACATGACGTCATCATAGCCGATCATTACAATGTACACTAGGGGTTCTAATTGTCTAAATATGATAATGTTCCTGTTTTCAATGGTTGCTGTGAGTTTTCTAATGTTGAACGTTCTGTTAAGGATATTTGATATCTGTTGAGGATATTTTAGTTGTCAAGGTGGATATTTTAGTTAAGTATTTTGATAGGTGTTTTTGGGCATGTCCAATGGGGAGAAGACCTCCTGGTAGACCAAGGACAAGATGGAGTGATTATATTCTTCATCTGACCTGGGAGCACCTGGGAATCCTTATGGATTTGCTGGAGGAGATGGCTAGGGAGAGGGAGGTCTGGGCATCCCTGCTTAGACTGCTGTCCCTGTGACCCAGACACAGATAAGTGAAAGAAGATGAATGGATGGACAGAGGGTATTTTAGTACTGTTTTTCAAGTTAGTAATATGACCTTTTTGGCTATTGTTAATGCTGTTATTATAAATGGTTGGCATTGTTGGGGTTTTTGAAGTTGGCATAATACTGTCACGATTCCCCCTGCTGGCCAGGTGCGGCACTGCACCTTGGCCGGTTCTGTCTCATGTTTGTTTTTGTCCGAGTTAGTTTGGTCTAGACGGGTTTTCTCCGCTAACCCGTCTAGCGCCTTAGTCTGAGTTTCTCTGCGCGATAGCCACTAGCATTTAGCTGTCGTAGATATCCCGTTTTGTGAATAGTGTACCGAACCCGTTTTCCGTGACAACACCTCGTCTTCTGCCGAGCCCTGTTTAATTCTGTCTGCATGATCGCCTGACCCTCGCCTGTTTATGGATCATCTCTATTGGAATCTCGTCTTGGATTATACTGTTTGACTCTCATGTAAATAAAGCACTGTTCATACTGCACTTGCGTCCAGCTTCCTCCGCCGTCGCGGAGGCGTGACAAATACCACATATGGTATAATTTATGAGTGGTGAAATGCGACCCTTTTTAAACTCTTATATTGTATTAACTGAGTCTTAGTATTGGAAGACATAGAGAATATGTTATTGAATTTTATTTGCCAATTTATTACTGTGTTCTCCCAGGTTGAGATCCAATAACCATTTTTGTTTGGGAAGGATGCTATTTTTCTTGATTTTATTTGATATAGTTTCTTGTGGAGATCAGGGAAATGACATTGAAATTTGAGGGAATTAATTTTTTTTCTTTCAGTTTAAGGTATTGGAAAAAAACACTGACAAGGTAAGTTACAGTCTCCTCTGAAAGTATTTGAAAAGCAAGGCACATTCTATTGTTTTCTCTATACATTAAAGACATTTGGGTTTGAGTTCAGAAGATGAATATGAGATATTTACATCTAAATGTGTTAAACAATTTAGACCATGGCACCTTTTGTTTAAACCCTCACATTTTTCAAATGATCAAGAATACTGGAACATGGGACTACTGTTTCACAGGTGTTTCTTGCTGCCCAGGTGTGCCCTCTTAAATTGATTATTTAAATAATTAATTGTGCTGTGGAGACTGTTTTGCCTTTGGAGACTGCATTTGTTGTTAAAATGGATAACCCAACATAAAGACCAGAGAGCTGTCTTTGGGACAATAGCAAGCCATTTTGAAGCTGAGAAAAGTTTGAAAATCTATCATAGCCTTTGAACAAGCATTGGCATAGCAATACAATAATTTGCAATGTCCTGAAAAAGAAAGAGATGCTTAACAAGCAGACATGGAACAGGTTGGCCAAGGAAAACAGCAACAGTTGATGACAGAAACATTGTGAGAGTTGGGAAGAAAAACACAAAAACAGTTAGTGGTATATCACCAACAACCTTCACAGGGCAGGGGTGTAGGTATAACAATCCACCATTTGAAGAAGACCTCCAGTGCAGAAATATAGCAACCATACCACAACATAGAAAACACTCATGAGCAGTACTAATCAGAAGGCCAGATTGGAATTTGCACAGAAGTACACAGATGAGCCACAAAAGTTCTGGAACCATGATTTACATCTACTAAACTAACGGAAAGGCCAACGTGTGGAGAAAGAAATGATCTGCTCATGATCCACAACACATCAAGCATAAATCAATCCAGCATAGTGGAGGTAGTCTCATGACGTGGGCTTGCATGGCTGCTTCTGGAATGGGCTCACTAATCTTTATTGATGATGTAACAATCTTTATTGATGATGGTAGCAGCAGAATGAATTCAGAAATCTGTCTTCCAATTTACAGAGAAATGCCTGAAATCTAATTGGAAGAAAATTCATCATGCGGGGGGCGGGGGGAGGGGGTTAAGTGGAAGATTTTAGACTGGCCAAGACAATCACCAGATCTTAAGCCAATTGAGCATGATTTTACCTCCTGAAGAGGTGACTGTAGGGAGAAACCCCCTAAAACAAACTGAAAGAAGCTGAAATACAAACGGGAAATCAACACACACACACACACAAAACAAAATGTAACAGTTTAGTGTTGACAGTGATTCATCGGCATGATGCAGTTATTGCAATCAAATATTAAGTGTTATTTAGCTTAATTTACTTTAAGGCTATCTGTTCCTATACTTCTGCTCGCCTACAAATTGGGTGGACCTTCACCAAAGGTGGCACGTTTTAAGTTGTTTAACATATCTAGATGTAAATATCAGGAAATGAAAGCTGAAATTTTGCTCTATCATCTGTATTAATCTTTTGATCTGAAACCCAAAATGTCTTCAATGTATAGCGAGAACAATAGAATTTCCTTGCTGTTCCAATACGTTCAAAGGGGACTGTATATTTCTGTTGTAACTGGATGAAGGTCATGAACAAGCTGCCATCTATTGGGGTTCCAAACTCCTCACTCCTCTCTCTTTCCAGGTCTGGTTTTTTTTATTATTGTTCTGGAACATAGGGTTGTGCTATAGTGAGGTCAGTGTGAAAGTGAGTGATTACTTTTTATTATTTTGTTTGCTTTCCACCATGCAGTCAGAGTCATATAAATAGTGTTTGCTTTTGAGGGATGGGTTTTAATGGAATTATCTATAAATAGTAACTCTTTCAAAGACAAATTTTGGGCTACTGTCTGTTTGGGCTGCACAATTAATCAAATATCGATTGCAATTACGTTTTTGACTGACCATGATTACATAAATACGATCGACTGCGATATTAACGTTTAAAGGTTGTCGTCCACTCATAGAAAACTCAGCTGCATATCAAATCAAGCACTTCCTAAACTTAGTCAATCACCATACAGCGGCGCAGGGATTACGTCATTTTGTAATGCCAAAACCCGGAAATGGAGTTAGCATTTTAGCGCTTGATCTGCTAGCTTCACTTCGTGTTCCAGCGCTTTGTGCGAGGAGAAATCATGACTAACATGTTGCTAAATGGCACTACAGAGGTTGTTGGGGACATTAAATGTCATCACACTGAACAGGAAAAAACTTTGCTGATAAACTCAGGACTCTACAGTGCCACCATTTCACTCACATTTGTGACCGAATAAATATTTATTCGCACCGGTGTGAGTGACCCGTTCAGAGTTGTATAATATAATCGGAATAAAAACTACAGGAAGTCCAAAATGCATCTACACCACGCAACAGTTACTTTCACACTGCTTTTCATTTCCTCAGTCAACCGAACAAGTGTGTAAATACTGCAGAGAAACCATTATGATGACGAGTAACACTGATCATCATCTGCTTCAACTTCCCGATCTCACAACCGCCATCTTTTATTGATCACGCAGAATGGCCTGAACCTGCGACTGTGACCTGCTCGTGTAGACACAGCGGCGTTGGGCGGAGTAATTAATAATAATGATAACACTACAAGGTGGGTTTAATTCAAACTGCTTTATTAAATAATTTCTCACCAATCATAATCAAGAGTAGCAACTGTTGAGTCTGTAAACATACAGTACGCTGCTGCTCTCCTTCATTCCCTTCACTAACTGTAATACACAGCATATTCACTTCATTTAAACTCAGGGTTTCCAGATATCACTAGAAGTGTCAACTACAGTTTCCATGTTTTGATTTAATCCTCCAAAAAACAATATTATCGGCAGACATGGAACACTGTACTGGGGACCGAGCTAAAAGGAACAAATGATAAACAGAAAATGAATAAAATGTAAAGACAGAGAATGTGCTTAGTTATAAATAAATATTTTAATATAAAATATATTATAATAACTACATAATATATAAATACAATGAGAAATAATGTTTAATTACTATGGGTTGCATTTAATATCAATTTCACATTAAGCTTAGTTCGCTATTTCCTTAGAAAGCTATTAGCCTTTTTCCTAATATGGATCATGTTTGTGTAAGTCTACTTTTAATTAGAACTCTTTATTGTTTAAGATATTTAAAAATAAATATTTTATTCTTGTTTATTTATCAGTTAACCAGCAGTATTTCTCATTGCTATTATTTTAATTCAATTAACAGTGACCATGAGCAGAGAGCTTACATTTAACTGTTTATGACAGACCTCCTGATTAAAGCTTAAACAAAGAAAATATCGGTATCTGGATCGGTACCGACTGTAAAAACCCTGATCGGTGCATCAGTAATGAACACCATTACACTAAAGCGCTGTGCATCTGATGGGTAAATTAACTCACCCAATCACATCCTATATGACAGATGCGGGTCGAGAACTGACTCCAGACCAGAACCATGACAGTGGAAATGTCTAGTAGTGTAGCTGTAAATATATTTAAGAGGAGCAGACTTCAAACACTGAACTTTGATGTTTATTCTATTTGTTTACAAGGTAAACAGGTTAACATTGTTTTTTGCATACAGTCTGTAAAATTAACTGAAAATATTACATTTAGTTTATCAGAAGGTAAATTAATGTGTCATGGCTCACACTATGTTCCTAAATTCTGTCATAATTGACCATCTCAAGTTCTCTCATGACTACTTGTGTGTTATATTGTGGCACATTAACGTTACCATCTCTAAAAAAAATAAAAATAAAAACAAAGAAGAAATAAACACCTAAACTTCTAAAAGAAATTGTTATCGTTGTGCTGTGCACAATTCCCCAAAAAAATTATGAAAAAAAATGAAGATTCACCCTAGTGTAAATCCATATTATGGAAAATGTTTTAAATCAAGTTTGGAGAAGTTGTGGGAAGCTTGGTGACGTTGAAGTCGAGCGACCGTGGTGTAGTTTGTTTATAGCGTACGGTTAGCTGTTTATTTCAGGTGATTGTATTTAGGATTCAAACTTCATAAAAGTTGTGTTCATTTGTGAAAATGATCTTTATGGACAAAACGTGTTAGTGTTGTAAACTTTTGTTGATCACAGAGATTATTTAGGGAACCGGTGTGATGATAACTTCTGGGTTCTGGTACAAAATGACGTCGTCCCTGCATTTAAATCTTTGAACAGTATACTGGTGCTTTAATTCAGCTCGAGCAGCGCAGCAAAAAAAATAATAGACTCGAGTCTGAAACTCCCGCTTCGTTGCTGCTCACTTCCAGTGTAAAATTATATTAGTGCAGAGATTACAGAGATTACAAACTGCAGTTTTGTCGTCATTCCACACACGAGACGTCATCTTTACACACAGCACGGAATCCATGTATTTTCCCACCACACATGGATAGAATTTCAGACAGCGATAGAATTTCTGATTTCGACCTGCTCATTGAGTAACCAGACACCTTGCCTGTTTATCAGATCATGGACTGAAAGAATGGACTTGTTATATTTAATAAAATGTCACATGCATAAACGCTTATGTTATAAGGGTGTGAGTTATGCTGTAGTCTTCTGCTGTAGTTTTCTGGAGAAATCAGAAAATCAGAGTAATGAATAATAAAAAGTAATGGTGATGATGGGCATCCTTTTTTTTCCCCTCAGAGTTAGGTGAACGGTTTAGAGATATACAGTCGGGTCCATACGTATTTGGCCAGTTTTTGCAATTTTCCTTCTGTAGGTGATTTATATAATTTTTGATCCAGTTCATGAAATATTGCCCAAATTAGAATTTTTAGGGTGGCAAAGACAAAAGGCTAGTATACCATATCAACCGCCTTTTTAGCTTTTTTTTTCTAAAATTTTAGAAATTATAGTTGGGGTTATGGTAAGGAGTAGTTGTGTTGATTACTTTGCATATTTTCTGAGGAATGCCACCCTTGAAACTGGTCTGATCTCGATGGACTAAGAACGGTATTACAGATTCTAGCAAAAGCCTTAATAAATATTTTTATGTCTGTAATTAATGATAAAGGGTGATAGTAGAGAATTTTGTGAGGTCTTTGTTTGGTTTTGGGATAAGTTAGATAAAAGCTGTATTCATATGTTGGGGTAAGGTCGATGATTTCAAATATCATTTGTATATATAAAGGTGTAATACATGGCCACAAATGTTTATAAAATTCTTCTGGGTAACCATTTAATCCTGGGTATTTATTATTTAATATTATTTATTATTAGTGCTGTTTGAAGTTCTTTTTCAATTAAAGCCCCTTTGAGTGTATCAGACTGAGTTGTAGAGTTGTGGAAAGGTGACATTGTTCAGAGAGGTTTTGATTTCTGCTTTAACTTTTACTTTTAATGTTCTGGTTTATAAAGTTTTGAGTAATAGTACATAAAGTTATTATTTAATTTCCATTGGATATTTCTTTGTTTTGCTTTTAATAGATTTGCTAAATGTTTCTCGGATTTGTTACCAAATTCAAACTGTTCTTGGTGCAAGCAAAAAAATCAGTTTTATTTGTTAATAATATTCTGAAAAGTTCTGAAGGAATTTTCAGTAATGAGAAGGAAAATAATCCCATTTTGCAGTCATAAGAAAAAGGAAGAAGCAAAATTGGAATCCAATTTTTATGAGATTAGGCCATTTAGCCTCTCAAATGCCTACCGATTAAATCCTTAAAAGAACTTCAAAATGCAGAACATCATTAACATAAAAACTGAATTTTTACTGAGCTTGCACCAAGAACATTTTGAATTTGGTAACAAATCAGGGAAACACTTAGCAAATCTATTAAAAGCAAAATAAAGAAATATCCAATAGATCAAGATGTTTTGATAAAATGAGACTCCTGAAATTAGGCTACATGACAGGTTTCTTTAATTCCAGTGCTAACCTTTTAGTTGTAGGGAAATCAAATAATCTTTGTAATATTACTCAAATGTAGCATCCATTTGTCTTGTGTATGTGTTAGAGAAGTTAAAAGCAGTGACAAGTGACTGCTGCAGTACATAACTCCAAAAGATGAGAGCATTTCAGTAAAATTGTGCAAGCATTTTCTTGAGTGTGTTCATTTGATTGATTAAAATAATTTTGCATTGAACAATATTTGAATTTGAGTAAACTAGGCTATAGTAAACTTTTAAGCAAAATCATTTAAGCTCACATTCATATTCCACAATAAAAGATGCATGGAAGACTATAGAGGATATAGTCTGTTGTGTAGACCCTGTTGAGCTGTTTGGTACTGCTAAGATTAATACATGTGTTATCTTAAAAACAGTTTTCCTGGACATTTTAGTGTTGGGCAATACTGAAACAAAGGTTACTAGACAATCATGACAAGTCTGTTTTAATCTTGTGTACCCTAAAATGCTTGACAGCATGTCTTCTGTTATTTTGATGTCCAATAGGTGGAATTTATTGGAGATTCCAGATAGCTCAACTATAAAGTTCAGGAATTAAATCATTTTATAATGGGTTGATATGATTTAATAATGGGCTAATATGAGGTGGTTTTTAAGATGATTGATATCATTTTGCACTTCCTGACCCATGTAAAATTATTTTATTAAAATGAAAAATTTTGGGGGAACAATACGTTTTAAAAAATCATTTTATATATGGCACTACTGTTATGCTCTATACACTCACTATATTGTGTTGACTCCAACAATTTAGTTGGCACATATGAAAAATATGTATATTGTCTCTTCATGCAAGAGGGAATTTAAGGTGTATAATGTAACTTCAGGTGTATTATGTGTCTCATAGGCGTGTGGCCTGCTTAGCAATGGAGAAAACCAAGCAGGAGCAGCAGGCCAGTTGTACCTGGTTTGGCAAGAAGAAGAAACAGTACAAAGACAAATACCTAGCTAAGCATAATGCAGGTAGGTCAAAATGAACATAAATAGGCTCATGGTTTCATACCAATTGATTCTTTTGGTAGCTAGAACATTCATGCAGCTGCTCAGTACCACTAATTACATGTGGATATACTGATACAATCAGTAAAAGTATCTATCCAAATCATGGTTTCATATAAGGTAGGTTTCTGTCCAACTTTCATAATTTCTAAATCAATATACCAGCAATTGATAGAGTATCCATGTTTGATTTACATTTATTCATTTAGCAGACCCTTTTATCCAAAGCGACTTACAAGTGCACACACACACACACCAATGGTAGCAGAGCTGCATGCAAGGTGCTAGCTTGCCATCGGGGGCAACTTAGGGTTCAGTGTCTTGCCCAAGGACACTTCGGCATGGGATCATCCGGGCCAGGATTCGAACCACCAACCCCACGATTAGTGGATTAGTGGACAACCCGCTCTACCGACTGAGCCACAGACACCCTATTTCATCTGCTACTTTTGCACAGCTATTCTAGGATGCAAACATGTGTCTGCAAAAACAACTGGCCATTAGATTCATTCCAAACTGCTCACTAGTGTACTAGTTAGTATAATATATTATTATGGAAAGAAGTTTTAGAGTAATGATGCTGTTTAGAAGCCATAAGAAAGTTTTACTGGTAACTCCGGCAGGGGATCAAGTTCCAACATCACCAAGCTGCCGTTGTTAGGCCCTTGAGCAAGTCCCTTAATCCTCTGTGCTCAAGGTGCACTGTATTATGGCTGACCCTGTGCTCAGACCCCAATTTCTTAAGATGCTGGGATATACGAAGAAAAGAAATACACTGTACTGTAATACTTATTTGACAAAGAAAAGCTTCCTTCTTCTTATGGCAAGTAGCCATAACAAAACTTTCTTGGTCATTTATTCAATTAATCTGCCATTATGTATTTGTATATAGTGGTTTTGAAAAGTATTCAGACCAAATGTACGTCTTTTTTTGCCATCAATCTATACAAATGAATCCAAAATGACAAAAATGATGACTAAAAATTACTAAAATCTCTCATGTAGCTGAGTATTCAGAGCCTTTTCTAAGACACTAGAACTTGAGCTCAGGTGCATACAGTTTGCTTTGATTTTCTTGAGATGTTTCTAGAACTTGTATGGAGTCCACCTGTGGCAAACTCAATTGATCAACATGATTTAGAAATTAACACACCTGTGTGTAAAAGTTCTATCAATTGAATGGCAGACCCCAAAAGCCAAGCCATGTAATTCAAAGAACTGTCCATAGACCTCCTGAAATTAAATTGTGTTGAAACATAGATCTCCACAAGGATATCAAACCATTTCTAAAACTTTGAATGTTCGCAGGAGAACAGAGAGCCATCATTTTAAAAGGGAAGAAGTTTGGAACCACCAGGACTCTTTGTAGAGCTGACCGTTCAGTCAAACACAATAACTGAGTTACATCTGGCAAAAATCAAGTACTGCCCAGTAATTCGTAATATGATCCCTAGGATGAAGATAATATGATCCCATCATGCTATGGGCTGCCTCTTAGCAGCAGGGACAGGGTGACTGGTCAGAACTGAGGGAAGGATGATTGTGGCTGAATACAGAGAGATCCTTGAAGAAAACCTGCTCTAGTACGCTTGACCTAAGACTTGGGCTTGACAACATTTTACAGCATACAGTTAAGACAATACTGGAGTGCTTTCAGGACAAATCTCTGAATCTCCATGAGTGGCCCAGTCAGAGCCCAGACATGAAACATATACGACAAGCCCTTCACAAGGATATGAAGCCTCGAAGTGTGCTACATTCCGACTGATTATTGACACAAAGTAAACGGATTTTAATGATGTAATGATGTAAAATGTTTGCTCATCTCATAAAACATGTAGCAGGTTCTGATTGGAACCTTTGAACAGTAATAAAAGAGTTGAATGCAACTAAACTGCTGGTGTAGTGGTTAGGATTTTGTGACCTCACTCCCGGGTTCGATTCCCAGTCACAGAACAAATTTTTTTTTTTATCATTGGATAAAGGTTCATGTTTTAAAACGGACAGTCTATTTTCTGAAATCTGATAACGACACTGCAACAACAATGAGCATGGAGGAGATTCAAGCTGTGCTGTTGATTGTGATCTATTTGAGAAAACGCTGGAAAAGAGATGAGCAGTGGTAGTAAAGCGAATTCAGAATGCTCCTAATGCTAGACTTAAAGTAAGCAAACAGATTTTATGAGCTCTTTCTGAGATTACAGAGACGCACAAGCTTCTCTCTGCGCTGTTCTCCCAGCTCGCGTAACTAACTTGATATTTTTCATTGCGGGTTGCCGTTTCCCTTCTCCTGCTGTATTTCATCCTTGGCATAAATGCTTAATAAGGCCTGAACCTCGTCGTCAGTCCATCAGTCGTATTTTTTGTGTTGATTCAAATCACAATAAACAACTGTTACTATATGCACTGCAACAGACTTTTAAAAATGGTGGTTGAAAAAAAAATGCTGCGTGCACTTAACCAAACAGCAGTGCCCAAGTCCCATCCCCCAAAGTTTCTGGCTTTTGAAAAAGTACCACCTTCTGAGTACGGACTTTGCAAGGGCTACATATTTTACCCAAAACTTAATTTAGACCCTGGTCCCTGCGGTGGAGAAACACAGAGTACCTCCAAAAGTACCTGCAGTGGAAAAGCGGCAATTGTTGCCAAAGATGCTTCTAAAAAGTACTGAATAAAGGGTTTGAATATTTATCTAAATAAGAGATTTCAGTTTTTAATTTGTAATAAATTCACAAAAATTTTGAAACACTTGTTTTTGCTTTGTCAATATGATTGTAGACTGATGGCCAAAAAAATCTTTTTTAAGTCATTTTAACTTTAATCTATAGCGCACAGTAAAGTGTGAAAAATGAAGGGGTCTGAATATTTTCCAAACCTACACACTTTTTTTGCATAAGTATTCACCCCGTATTTTTTAGTATATATACTGGAACTGAAATACGCTTTCTTAGGATTATATGTGTGAAAATCCGATGATGTTTTAGGTCATATTTACTGTATGTAGAAACATAGAAAATTCTAACGGGTTCACAAACTTTCAAGCACCACTGTAGTTACATGGGAGCTGTTTGCCTTTTTTTTTAAAGGAAGACAAACGCACATTTGTGACATGATTTTTCACTGATATGAGTTGTTAGCTGTCCTGCCTTTATTGTCCCACGTCGAGTATCAATGTGAGTGAACAATACCTTTCAGTTCCTTTTTGGTGCTTTACCGGTATGATGTACCTGCTGTCACATCCTTTCAGTTAACTGTAAAGGTATAGCCCCTTTTTTAGATGCATGGTACTTAAATTAGTTCTGATGCAACCAGTGGCCATCAGAAGTCACATTATTAGTTGAATGAAGTCCACAGGAATCCAACGAATGTCACCGAGTTTAGACAGAAAAGTTATCAAAACAAGTCTGGGACAAGGCTCTGGCAAAGTATCAATCAGGGTTTGGTAATAATACATATATATTTGAACATCCCACAGAACACCATTAAGGCAATTATCAAAACATGGAAAGAATATGCCACAACTACAGCCTAGAGGAGGTTATGTGCTAAAAATCAGTGACTGGGTAAGGAAGGCATTAGTCAGAGAAGCAACCAAGATAATGGTACCTCTGAAGGAGCTGAAGATCCACAGCTCAGATGGGACAAACTGTTCATATGACAAATCCATAGCCTGGACACTATACAAACATGGGCTTTATGAAAGCATGATGAGTCATATGTCGAGCAAGTTGTGTTTGCAAACATGTAGGAAATGGTCTTCTGGTCTGGAGTTCAAAATTTCAGTAAAAAAAAATTTTGGAAAAAGATTACATTTATGGCATTTGCAGACACCCT